>JAJOZX010002539.1:0-25000 GCA_023014485.1 Bathynomus jamesi | reverse complement strand
AAGGTAAATGACACCACCAATTTTCTAGCAACTTTGATTATGTCAGACGAAGCCCATTTTCACTTGAATGGAACTGTAAACAAACAAAATTGTCTTTCCTGGGCAACAGAAAATCCATTGAATATTACCGAAGTCCCGTTGCATAGTCAGCGTGTAACTGTTTGGTGTGGTCTTACTGCATCTCAGATCATAGGGCCGTACTTTTTCGAGGATTCCACCGGAAACACGGTCACTGTAAATGGTGATCGCTACGAAAAAATGTTGACCGATTTCCTTATTCCTAAATTAAGAGATCTTTGTCTAGAAAACCACTGGTTCCAACAAGACGGAGCTACCTGCCATACCACGAGGAACTGCATGGCAGTTTTGCGTCAAACGTTTCCAGGCGAGTTAATCTCAAGATTTGGAGACGTTGAATGGCCCGCAAGGTCTCCGGATTTTTCTCCCTTAGATTATTATCTCTGGGGATATTTAAAGAGTAGGGTCTACAGAAATAACCCAACGACCTTGCAAGAATTGAAGGCCGCCATCACAAATGAGATACAGGCCATACCACCGCACACTCTTGCAAAAGTGATGCAGAACTTACAAGCGAGAACACTGGAATGCTTGGCAACTAATGGATCACATTTGAAAGGAGTCATTTTAAAAAAATAAATATTTCATAATAAACTTGTAACTCTACTCTTTCGAATGATATATAGTTTTTATGAAAGGAATTAAATATTAAGAATATTTGGCTTTTTTTTATGGGTCCCATTTATCTGGATCACCCAGTACAATCTTTTTTATCCCAAATAAACTTTTTTGGCTGTTTCTGAATGGATAATGGCTCTCGTGCATATATATATATATATATACCATATGTCCCACAAAAAAGTACACCCAACTTTAGATTGTACTAACTCCTCCAAAAATTGAGATATTTTGGATCTGTTTGTTTGATTTAATATAGCAAATTATTCTTTGTTAACGTTCAAATTTATTCATGTTTAAACGATTTAGTGTTTAAGCATCTGCTTTTAACTAAAGGGTACAGCAAAACGGGTTGCGCGGAATGATCATTTCTCCCAGCCAGATAGCTCCTCTTGCTTTAACCAATGTGCTACTTTTACGTCGAAGGATATTGCAAATATTTTTTTAAATAATTCGAACTTTTGTATCTAAGATTCGAGTCATACATACCTATAAATGAAGAATCTGAATTGCTAAATTTATAAATAACTTTGAAACCCTTATCATGCAGTTTACACGAAGGCAGCGCGTTCTCATGGTCACAACTTATCTGCAAACTAAAAGCTTAAAACAAGTTCAGAATACCTTCGAACTGCAATTTCCCGATAGAGCTTCTCCAACTAAACATACAATTTTGAAGAATGTTCGGAAATACAAAGAAGAAGGAACGGTCCTCAATTTGAACAAAGGACGTTCAGGCCATCCGAAGACGGCAAGAACAGACGAGAACATTCAGCATTCAGCCCTGACTTGATCCCGTGTGATTACTTTTATGGGGTCATTTGAAAAATAGAGTATTTGCATCACAACCTATCAATTTAGATGATTTGAGGACTCGCATCACAGCTGAAATCAACTTGTTAAAAGACAATCCAGATCTTATCAAAAGAGTGATGGGGAAGATGAGAGCTCGACTCCAGATTTGTATCGATAGGAATGGCCTTCATGTTGAAAGAAAACGAAACTAAGCATAACTTTTGCAATAAGGAATAAAGAAAAATCTGCTTTGTATCTTATTAAAATTATGTTAAAGTATCTATTATTATGTATTTGTCTTTTCATTACAGCGATAGCACACACATTATTTTTCATTGACCAATTTTGCGCAATCCATTTTGTTGTACCCTTCAGTTAAAAGCAGATGCTTAAACACTAAATCGTTTAAACATGAATAAATTTTGAACGTTAACAAAGAATAATTTGCTATATTAAATCAAACAAACAGATCCAAAATATCTCAATTTTTGGAGGAGTTAGTACAATCTAAAGTTGGGTGTACTTTTTTGTGGGACATATGGTATATTATACATATATATAGACAGTTGCGTGGCGTAATAAATTGGAAAGGGAAATTCTTCTTTCACATGCTTTCCAAAATTATAATTGCTTTGTATTATTTTCACCCAGAATCTGTTACTTAGAATTATTACAATTTATGAAAGTTGTTTATGAATGAAATATAAAATTTTATTTATCAGGTGAACTCCTCAGAGATTAAATTTTTTTTTTCATGAGCTGCTTGAAAGTTCGGTACGTTGGTCGGTAAAAGAATTACGGGAAATGCACAATTTTTTACTTTTAATTATAACCATTTATAAATAATTTTCCTTTGGATTTTTGTAATTTTAAAGAGAGAAATCGAGGTAAAAATTTGTAAGAAGAATAAAAAACTATAATTTGTCCTCGGATGAAGAGAATCTTACGTTATGAATCCTCATATATACAGCACCAGCTACAAGCACTAGTAGAGCTTGGTGGGTAACACTGTTACACTAGATTATTATTACGCCTACAACATCGGGAGTAGAACCCTCGACCTCATTGTCTTTACTTCCCTCACTGGGTAACAGTGTTATCAGGTGAACTACGGGCGGTGGCTAACTGGTGTGCGGGTCTATTTTCTAAGAGAAAAAATATTCACATTGTATAGAAAATCATCATCAAATATTTATATATCTATACTATAAAAAGGGAGTCCTGTCCGTCCGTCCACCCCTCTGTATTCCAAATTTGGAGCTTTACCGCATGTTTTACAGTCGATGCACTTAAGATTCAGCAAACAAAATTATAATTTTTTTAATTAGACAAAACTTTGATTTTTTAAAGTCTATATATATGCTGTCTGGCTGTCTGTCTGTCTTTGTATCTGTCCCACCCTAAAACATGGAAACGGCTGCTCGGGAGAAAAAATTATAATGTAAAAGTTGGTTGAAATTAATCGAAATCTATGGAAAATTATTGAATGCCCGGTTACTTGAATGGCCGGTTAGGTTAACTTAGTGCACGGTTAGGTCAGCTGTGCACCCTTGATGATTGGTTAGTTTAAGTCGTGATATTTTCGTTAAAATTAACGAAATTAATCGATACCTACGGGAAGATTATTGAATGCCCAGTTAGGTCAACTGTCTGACCTTGACGATTGGTTAGGTTTAGTCGTGATATTTTCGTTAAAACTAACGAAAATATCACAACCTAACCAGACTAATTGTCAAGGGCGTACAGTTGACCTAACCAGGCATTCAATTGACCTAACCAAGAATCCAGTTAACCTACCCAAGCACTCAATTAATCTAACCGGGTATTCAAATAACCTAGCCAGTTGGTTAATTTTAATGTTAAAAAAAAAAATATATATATATATATATATGCTCTCTCTCTCTCTCTCTCTCTCTCTCTCTCTCTCTCTCTCTCTATATATATATATATATAATATATTATATATATATAGGTCCTCAGCTCAATACCTCAAGGAACAGTATTGGCAACATTACTCTTTATAATCATGCTAACTGACGTAGATGAGGACGTTACCAGGAACAGCACAGTAACATCCTTTGCTGATGACACAAACATTAGTAGAAAAATAAGAAACCCACAGCATATAGGATCTCTACAAGTAGACATGAACAGAATCACAAGTGGGCGGAAGACAACAATATGAAATTTAACACTGAGAAACTTCAACTGTTAAGGTAGGGAAAAAGGGAGGACCTAAAATCCATGGAATACTATACCCAAATGGAGATGAAATTCAGAGAAATTCTAAAGCAAAAGATTTAGGGGTTGTAATGACTGATGATGCGAAATTTGAAACACAAAAGAAGATAGCAGTAAATTTAGCAAAGAGAATAACTGGGCAGATACTGAGAACCTTTAAACGATGGGAGAGGAATATAATGATTCCTTCATTGAAAGCACTGATCATACTCAAGTTGAAATACTACACGGTCCTAACATCCCTGAAAAGAAGACATTAGTCAGGTAGAAGGGATTCAGAGATGTTTCACAGCCAAGATCAATGGGTGCAAAGAACTAAATTACTGGAAAGGTTATGTGAGTTAAACCTAAATTCACTGGAAAGAAGGAGAGAGAGGTACACCATTATTTAAACTTAGAAAATAATGGAGAAACTAGCTTCTAATCATACTCTGAAACCTATAGCCCATCAAACAACAGTGGAAAGTAGAAAAGAGAGACTGTGTCATGTTCCCAAATTAAAGGCTAGACAGGGAACATCCTCAACCCTGAAGGAAAATAGGTTTGTTGTGAGAGGACCAAGACTGTTTAACTAGCTGACCAAAGAACTAAGGAACACGAGTGGTGTTGCGGTGGACATCTTCAAATCAAGAGTCTCAGAACAATGTCAGATGAGCCCGGGTACCTGGCTATGTGAGGTGGAGAGTACAAGAAACAAACTCTTTGCTTCACCAGGCCAACTCGAGAAGATGGGCGACAAGCCTGACCTTCGTGAAATGAGGAATCATCGCACGGAATATTGAAAGGTTGAAAGGTACACATACATAATCTATATATTCATATATTACTTTTTACTTGATCGTAAAAAAAAAATAATTTAAAATTTAACCTTGACGATTGGTTAGGTTAAGTCGTGATATTTTCGTTAAAAAAAAAATTACGATCTTATATTTTTGACTGCACAATAGCTATATATAAACCGAAGGGTAATAACAGCCTTCCGCAGGAACTACCAAAAATATCCCACCCGTCGGTCGATATTTTTGCTACCCCCACGAAGGGCAGGTTCTCTGCCGGTATATATGAAAAATATTTAGCGATGTTCTTCATGAACGCCAGTTCTCTCTCACTGATAAAAATAGATATACGAAATTTCTACGGAACTTCGTCTACGTAGATCTTCGCTCGTGCGAAATGGCTTTATTTTACGAACATACAGTATTTTAAGAATGGATAAGACACACTTTCGCTGATTTCTTTAAACGATGACAGTGAAGTGTTACTCGTTAACAAAAGGCCATTTATTCAGAATATTTTGTCATCGAGCTCTGCTCTTTTCATAAACTGCTTCCTTTTACTCTTTCAACATCTTCGACAAATATTAAGAGACCTTTTGATGTCTTACATGATATTTGGTTTCACTCGCCAAAGAACACACAATTCTCGCAAGTTTATGGAAGAAGTTTGGAAATATGGAAGTAGTACTTTGTGAAAAGCTTGATCTTTAAACATGAGTGACCTCTTTTTATAATACTGATGACAATTTTTCATTTTTCATATATGCGCCAGTTTTAATTGGATCAAATAGACGATGAATGTTGAATGGATGAATTCAATAGTGAAGCAAAACATCGACAATCGAATAAATGCACATGCATATGACGTCGAATGTCATCTTTGGAAAGCATAAGTGAATCTGTACAAGGTGGGACTGTTCGATCCTTAATTAAGATCATGCACGAAAGTCTGACAGTTGTGAAACGGTTTTGCGTACATATATCAGTGGCGTTACGTGTAGGCGTATTTGTAAATAGATTCTATCTCAAAGCTAGACTCGTGATAGCTATTGGTTTTACATATATATATATATATATATATTATATAGAGAGAGAGAGAGAGAGAGAGAGAGAGAGGGAGAGAGAGGTCCAACTAAAAATGGCGCATACTTGAAAAATTAAAAGCTGTCATCAGTTATAAAAAGAGATCACTATATATATATATATATATACACACACACACACACACACACACACACAACACACACACACACATATATATATATATATATATATATATATTGTTGTCCATAAGTCTCAGGCTTCCAGTTCATTATACTAATAGTAAAATAGATTCCTGAAGTCATTTTACTGTTTATGAACCATTCCTAGTTGCAATAAGAGCAAATTTTATGCACACAATTTCTACAAACGTCTCTACAAAAAAGAATAATAATCATTCAGGAGGACCAAAAACTGGCACAGCGATCAGGTCAACTAATGTAACCCGTTGCGCTATCTCTCGGATTATTATGATCAGCACCATCGGGAATCGAACCACCGACCTCACTATCTTCACTTCGCTCACGGGGAAACAGTGTTATCCACCGAGTTGCGAACGCTAACGTATAAAAAAAGTAAGCAAATCAATCGTAACCTCTTTCAGTCAAGTTTTAGGAAAGTGTACTTGAATTCAAATTTCTATCTTGATTCATGTTTGCGAATGCATGCTCAAGTTCAAAGTGAGGCGCAAGGAGAGACGTATTTCCATCACTTCACAGAAAATCATTTCGTCAGGTAATGTTGCTTTTTTTTATGTACAACTTTCTATCCAAGTTTTCACACATTGGCATAATTTCATCAGTTTTCAGAATTAATTGAGTTTCTTTTGAGAAATGCTTTCGTTTATTTGAAATATTGGCATATATATATATATATATATTATATTATATATATATAGCATAACTAATTTTTTTTAGATAAAATAAAATGTATTATTTTTTATATTGAAATATTTAAATTCTCTTCTCTTCCGAAACTGTCCTGCGCCAAGTCCATGCGCATTCGGTTCCTCTCTTCTATCTCTTCTCTTCCGAAACCACCCTGCGCCAAGTCCCTGCGCAGTTGGTTTCTCTTCTCTCTCATCATCGGTGATCGATCACCTATCCGGTCGACTAAACTCACTGGATGGAACTCGGATTCAACTTGGTTGCCTCCAAACCGAGCCTTTGAAATTTTGAAAAAAAAGTTTATTCGAAACGTGTTTCTGTACTGCTTATCATTTCATATTTAATTTATCGAATTTTCTCGACAGTTCACTTCGAAATACTAACTACACATTTGCTCTGGCCAAATTCACGGAAAAAAAAAAGGACAAATATCAGAATTTCGCAAAAATTTAATCAAATCTAGCTACCAATAAGGTCACTTATGGCAGTTACAGCGAAGATAAAAAAAAAGTCATAAAACGTTAAACAAAATTGTACAGTATAAATATAAAAACGCCCATACATAGTAACTGTTAGTATAATTTAAGAACTATTATTGTTCAAACTATCGTCAGAAATCACATCAATACTTTTAAATACAAAAGACAAAAATGAACCCCAGAAACTTCATGTCATCCATTCTCTGACAATCATGAACCCTCTTGCCCTTTGAGGAGGAGCACACAAAGACGCCACAAAAACGTTACTGGCTATCTAGAAGGCTCCATTTCCGAGTGTACACTTGAGCCAATGTTTTAAATGCATTAGTTAACCCCGACTGAAGGTTTAAACAATAATAATTTTCCAAAACAGTTATTAAAAAGTAAAAAAATTTAAATATTACTACCAAAAATTATTTTAATACAGTAATTCCAACTTGAAACTCTAAATTTCATATGAATTGACCTCGCAATTCGCAAATTACATCTGAGATACAACTCTCTCCTTCAACAGAAACCCCAGTATGGTTTGCAAATCACAAAAATCCCAGTAATTTATCGTTTCCAAGTGAAACTAAAAATTTGCATAGTTATACTAAATAAGAATAGATAATATGCACTCAAAAATACACGCAACCAACTGTTAAACAAACACAAAACATTGCCTAATTGAGAGCGGTCGCTTTGTTTGTAAGCGAACCTCTATACAAATATCCCTACGTAACCGAATGAAACTGCATTATATCCTGACATAATTTTGTAATTTTTTCTATGCAAACGCTCGAACTAAAAAAAAGGACATTTTTCATTTCTAATACCCAAATTAAAATATCAAATCAAAACATCCTTTTTGCAATGCAATCTAAATTTCAAATAAAAATTTTACCATTTTTATTGAACTGGAAGAAATAAAAATAAAAATCGACCTATCTATACAAATAAAATTGATTATTGAATGAATTTATAAAACGTAGAGAAAATATATGAAAAGAATTTTCTACACAATTTTCTGTAATTTCAAAAAAAATTATAATATCGAGATTTAGTAAAATATGTATACCTTAACTCACATAGGTCCCCAAAATAAAAATAAAATTTACTGCGCACTTTTAGACCTATAATTAATAAATTCAATGTTACGCGTGGAAAGCACAATTTAGAATTTAATGCATAACATTTGTGCTTATTAAAGAAAAATCCTATGATTATTTATGTTAAACCAATTAAAATTTTGTTAAATAACTAAAAATTTAATACTCAATAGACAGATACCGTAGTAACGGTTAATCTCCGAACAATATTTAACGATAGGGTTACAAGAAATCCTTCAGTACAATACAATAGCCATTTTACAAAATATGTCGGAATTGCCATGAAATGAACGAAAGAAACGGAGAGAAAAAAAATAGATAATCAGCCTACCTACCAAACTTTAGGAGTATATAAATATATAAAATTATATATATAACTAATATATACGTATACGTTAATAAGTAAGTATATAATTAATGAGTATATAATTAATGAGTATATAAAAAAAATCAAAAAAAAACTTATAGAAAATTTCACAACACAATTTCTCTATTTCAGTTAAACGAATTCTGCTTATTTTGAAATTTAACACAATCCTATACGGCCAAATCTGACAAATTTAATATGTTTAAGATTATTTTTCGATTGTCCCTTAAAATGTAACGTAATCCTCTTTTAGCGCGAAGCGAGCGAAGCAAAAAGCCCTTAAACCTATATAAACAATCAAATAATCCTATTATTATATACAAGCAATCGAAATATAATCAAAAATCTACCAATGAAGCCCAGAAAATTTTACATGTTCATGAAATGTTTTACAATCGGTACAAATTTTCGCTGAAACATTTTGACAGGACCGTATAAAATTTATTTATTTATCATTATTCTGATCACAATTATCACTAATTCCAAAAGTTTAAACACAAAAAGTAAACAAAGGTAAGCTGAACAGGCATAACAGTGGAAGAGACGAAAAAAAAAGAAAAATTGAGTCCTCAGGCAGCACGATAATTTTCAAAACTATGTCCTCTCCGACCTAATGAACGAAATTTAATGTAATAATGACTCGCAATATTGAGTCGGACAAGTTTTTCTACCGACTCTGTAACGACTAAAATAAGTTTTGAGTCTAGACTCGATCTCAAACAACAAATTTTGACGCGCAAAAATTTTGAAGCGACGTGACTCAGAATAATTTGGAAAACAATGGGCGCCATTTTGAAATTACATTTATAATGAATTTTAAGGAATGAAAATCGAAATTTGCCTGCAAACGGGGTAAACTTTGCATTTACATATTTTAATAATCGAAATAAAATATTCATTAACGCTATTGGCTATTTTACCGGGTCGGCAGAATTTTAATCGAAATAATAGCACGTGGGTAAGCCTCATACAAAATATGATGTAAGACCGCCGCTAGCCACCAAATATAGTGAACGCCTTTTATTAATTACTTTCTTCTTTATTTACTCTACTATCGGCTCTTTATTTCATGTATCACTTGCTTTCTCTACTCATTTCAACACTACTTTACAATGATATTCATGGTAGCCACGCCGAGCCAAGACTATGAAAGTCGTTACAAACAAAGGGGAGTTTATTAACACTCTTTTAACACTTTTTATTATTTATTTAACTCCGAAAATGGTTTAAGTAATTTAGGGGGGTGCGAGTACGGAATTTTACGATAACATTTTACGTCGGAGAGGAACACAAACAATTAATTAAACTTTACGTTACATGACGCCAACCTTACGCGTAACGCGTTGCCTAGAAGATTGACTCCCTTGTGGGGGTAGTCTGCTCTGTGGGCCTCTGTTCAAGATTGCCAACTCTACCCATTTTAAACAATTTAAATCTAACAAACATACTTTTTCGTAATTCCATAATTATTAGTAAATGATTTACATTAAACATTATCTTAATTAAACAAAAATTCATATTCTTAACTAGGCATTACTACAAAATATTTTTTAAATATTGACAACGTACTTATTTAATTTAAAAAGAAAGTTTAAATTAAACAAAGTATTGCTTATTTTGGAATTACTTCAAATTTCCCACATCTTTAACTGAATTTTTAAAATTTTAATTTTACATTAGAATTTATTTAACTCTAATTTCGCTACTACCATTTGCTCGAATATGTATATTATTTTTGAGAAATATAATATTTTTTACTCTAACCGGATTCAAATAACACGAGTATATATGCGACCAACCATTTTTATGGTTCAGCCGTATCCATGTTTGTGCCATTAGAAGTTCGCTCTGAGAAGCAAATGTCCCTTAATTTCATTCCCATAAAGTACAAACAAGACAATCGGCGGTTTAGCTCGTTTAACATTTCCATCAGAATATTACCCATATTCCCATTTTCCATTTGTTATAGAATTTATAATTAATTATTGTTGTCTTGCATCTAACCCTTATCCCTAAATTTTATTAGATTATGCATGCACATTGAATGTGGCATGATTCGAACCCTTGTTTGTACTTCTTTATTCCTTTACTTAATTCTTTCCCAAATGTACCCAATTCCTTAATATTTACTGTATACTCGTATAAGTATATATATTTAATTATAGTTTCACTCACTCTTGTACTATGGCTGTAAACCCTTCATTAATGTGTCTCTCTAATTCGTTTCTTTTCATTTCTCCCAATAATGACTTATACTGTACGTACGAATTAAATAACTATGGCGTATTAATTACGAATTAACGTATTGCATAATTTTATAAACTATGACGTCATACAGTAACTTAAATCCCTTCATATTTTCCATACCTTGAATACTGAATCATATCTTTAGTATGTGGATAGCTTTAGTATTCAGTGTATGGTAAATTGTTTAACATAATAATAAAAACTTTACACTCTATACGTCATTATTCATATGTTGTGTTCTGTCTGGTGTTATGCAGTATAAATATTATTCGACCATATTCATTCATACGTCTATGTCCTTTCTTGACCGCTATCTTTTATTAATTTTATTAATTATTCATTCATCTACCTATTGTCTACTTATGCCCTGTCAACCTATCAGTTCATGTATACTCGTGTCCGTCTATATTGCGCACACAACCTAGTATGTGACGTACCGATATGTGTACAATACTTTATGCATTCGTACACATCCGTTGATCATGATTATGTACGTAGCTACTTTACATGTAAATACGTTCACATGTACGCAGTCACTTATTTAAAAATTTTACTTTTTTTTTAATAATTTAACCTCTCGCAAGATACTCTTTAATGCTGACTGAGTGTTCGAATTCCGATGACGTCACCAAAAGCGAGCTTCTGAATCCGAAATACAAAATATTCTCTCTTGCTTCTGCTACAAATTTATAACATTAAGATGTTATGTTATATTATTATAATATACTGTATTGTTTCCATGCAAGGTCACTGGTTCGTTATCTGCTTACGTCATATAGTTATCCACGTTCTCATTACTTGTACTTACTATTTCTACCTAACTGTCATTCAAATTCCACATTACTTATGTGTTACGTTATCATAAATGTCCGTGTACTTCCAATGGAAAGTACACCGTATCTTTCCTCCGCTTTCCTCGTCGCTGGCTATTTAGGCTTTCAAACTATGATAACCAACCATTCTTCTAATAATATTTGACATAATTTGGTGTAACCATTGTTAACTAAAAATATATAGCATTGTTGTTAATCCCCTTTAAATTATAGAACAACGGTTAACTCTCCTTCATTATATAAAGTGTATCACCTATTTAGATTACTTCAGTATTAGATATGTCAATTAACAATTTGCTAAAATTATAATTAACTATAATAATTTAATATGTAATTAATGTACTTAATGTACTCGGTGCATGTCGGCACCCCGACATTATGTCGCCATCCAAAATGTATACTTCACAAAATTAGTACTTTTTGTTAATTTTTTTTAACTTTCTAAATTTCGTTGCATGCTTAAATTATGCCTAACGCCAAGAATTGTTTAGATCTCCAGTTAAAGTGGGAACTTAACCTTCAACTGCACTCCCCCAAAATTTATACTTATTTATTTCTTTTACTGCAAATTAAATCATTCCTGCCAAGCCTTTACCCGAGGAGGCTGAGCCTCCTCACTTTAAATTCCTGCCTGAACCATTAACGAAAGAGGTCGAACCTCTACTCCTGTAGGTTCCTGCCTTAGCCTTTACCCGAGGAGGCCGAGCCTCCTCACTTTAAATTGCTGCCTGTATCTTCATTTGATTAAGACCATACAATTCCCGCTTAACCATTGTCAAAAGAGGTAGAACCTCTACCCCTGTAGATTCCTGCTTGAGACTTAGACCAAGGAGGTCGAACCTCTACCCCTGTAGATTCCTGCCTGAGACTTAGACCAAGGAGGTCGAACCTCCTCACCTTTAAACTCCTATCTTCGTCACCAGTTGATCTGTTAAAAAATTCCTGCCATAGCTTCTGCCCGAGGAGGTCGAGCCTCCTCATTTTAAATTTCTGCTTGAGCTGCTGTTGCAAGAGATCAAACTTCTCCCCCTGTAAATTTCTGACTATCAGTGCTTCGTTCCGTATATACTTTGTGTAATAAAAATTATATGAGTGAACGAAGACTACCATTGAGAACTGAAATGTTTCCATTCACTTCTTCGGAAAAAATCTTGGTAGAAACTGTTTATTGTTACTCGGATGTTCTCCAGCTAAGGCCAAGCTTAACCAACATGGACCACCTTCGTTGGATTGTCCAAAGTGCATTCATCCTAAAAGTCGCGAGCGGGCAGTGGCCGCACACGTGCGACAAATATATATATATATATATATATATATATATATATATATATATATATATATGATGAATAAAACCACGAAGGAAAAGAAACACAAAGGGTGCTCAAGCGCTTGAGCACCCCTTTGTGTTTCTTTTTCCTTCGTGGTTTTATTCATCATAAATATTTTTCACGTGTCACTTCGTGAAATAATTTTTCATATATATATATATATATATATATATATTTTGTGTGTGTGTGTGTGTGTGTAAATTTTTATGTTTGCATTTAAAACTTTTATAATCAGAAGGAAATTAAAAAATGTACCTTTTGGAAACTGAAATGGTTAATATTACTCTAATTCTGTATGGATGGAATTTTTTTGCGAGATCATGTTATGAATGTGTAGTATGTTTAAATGCTTAAAATTTCGTAGCCGTTGGCCATAGACGATATAGTTTGAATCCGTAAATGACTAACAAAAATATACTGTAATTATATGCATTTAATTTCCTTTATGCATTTAATGCATGCACGATAATACAGAGTTAAGATTCGGTAGAACACACCCACCAAACTCTATAGTGATATTTATACAGCGAGACAGAGCGAAGAAAAAAAACAAGAATACTTTATTCTATACTAATTTTGGCGGAAATTCCTATTTATCGAGATATTTACTTTCGAAATTATTTAATTTTGGCTCCATTATTTACTCGTCAAACCTGTCGCCGCCCACCTCCCGCCATCACGTTGCGTGTCGTGTGTAGTCATGTTATTATCATTAGGTTAGGTTAGGTTAGGTTAGGTTAGGTTAGGTTACTTTTGTCGTGAATATTACTAACGAAAATAGGTTTTCCTGGTGTATTTCATGCTGTTTCAATTCCCACTTACGGGAATCCAAACTGTTGGCAGTTTGGGGGAGTGGGTATCTCCATAACGGTGCATTTGCGCCAAAAATGAAGGTCAGATTCAATTGAAACAGCATGAAATACACCAGAAAAACCTATTTTCGTCACTAGTTTGGGTGGATGTGTTCTACCGAATCCTTACCTAAAACAGAACCCTTAGGCGTACAAAAGGAGTTTTGTGTTATATATATACGCATGCATTCATTGCGCATGCGCCAAAATGAAGGGAAATTGGAAAATATTTCAAATATTTGTTGTATATATCAATCAAAGCAAAATGAAGGAACCTCAGACGCAAAATTGTCAACATAAATTCAATGGAACTTAATGTTATGAAACCTTCAAAATTTGTAGAAAATGTACAGACAGTTGTAAGGAATTGTTTCATCAGTAAATGAAATGAACACTAATTTCATCAAAAATGACGCAATTTCGTCTCTGTTTCTTCAATTCAGCAATATCCTTTCATAACTCATGAAAGGGAACCTTTAAATGTTGATAAAAGCCAATTTTATTCAGATATATTGTGATGGGTTCGGGATGGGTTTCACAATGATATCGATCCGTGATGGCTGTTCCGGTGACCGTCCATTGACCCGTTCGTGCGTGACATTTTGCTAAATGCACGATATTAATTCACACACCTCGGATGTTACAATTTAAAGGGATAGCGTGAACCCATTGATGTTTTTCTTGGGATTAGTTTTTCACTAGACTTCAACTAAGTAAGCTAATATTGTTTATCGTTATATTAATTTCAGAATTTAAATTTACCTTTATATTGTACTACAAATATAAATTGTTTTATTATGAAACACCGTTGTTTTCATACTTTTAATCTTATGTCCTTACAAAGGTTAAATTAACTGGACACTTACATTGATTATACAATTAATAACACGGTTAAGCCTTGACCGAAAATCAAGTGAGCCTACAGAAACAATATAGCCTCGCGGATGACATGAATCAAGAGCTTAGGGCTTGGAATGAATTCACTCTCGTCTTCCCCGCAGGGGAGGGGGAAGTAATAAAGAATTTACTAAATTAAGCTCATTTTAAATATATGCCCTATTATTCACGGGCTCGGATCGAAATGTTGAAAACAAATTAACAAGAGAGGGCAAAAAGGTCTTAAGATGGACACACTTCTTCCGACGACTCTGTGTGACTCTCTCCTCGATCCAACTTCTACTGCCGACTTTTCTTGACTAACTGACTCCTCTGCGATGTGCTGCCTTTCCATCGAGAAGTTTCCATTGTACACATGATCTTTTGGCCATTTATCTTTAAACTTAAAGCTTAAGAAACAGTAATTACAGTGGTACATTCTTTTAATAGTTTTTATAATTTCCTAATTATTTTGTATTATTTAACTAATTTATTTGGCCTATTTTTCGATATTAAATTACTTATTTATATAGATCTAGTGTTATCTGAAAAACAAGTTATTTCTAATGACATGATTGGACAAACCGGGGGATCACTTTAACATATTGCTTCCCAATGTATATCACTTTAACATATTTCTTCCCAAAAATAGACATTTCACAACCAATTACAATTACATTACAATAGTTTATAATATTTAGAGATTAGCTAGTCGAGAAAATGTAAATTTATGGACAACTTAACTTATTATGCTTTGCCATTTTTTGTGAATGTAAAATATTTGGATCACCTGAAGATCAAGGCCCCCAGCCTTCTTCAGTTAGCTTTATAAGGCTAACTAACGAAAATATCACAACCTAACCTAACCAATCGTTAGGTCAACTGTAAGCCCTTGACGATTGGTTAGGTTAGGTCGTGATATTTTCGTTAGTTAGCCTAGATTACCAACCTCTTTCTAACCGACCAACCTTTCTCTTTTTAACATATTGCTTCCCAGTGTTAATCACTTTAACATATTGCTTCCCAGGAGGGATCACTTTAACATATTGCTTCCCGAATGCTTTGGGACGCAATATGCTAAAGTAAGCCAAAACGTGGGGTGGGCATCAAGTGACTATTATGCGTGTACTTGACTGGCTGACCACAAGTGCAAACAAGTATGAACGCAACGAAATCTGTTCTTCTGTCTTCGTGTTAAATGTCACGTACGCATGAGGCCTATTTCCTAACTTTATAAACCCGTCTATGAAACATATCTTATGTTTTTCATTTAAGTATTATACATTCAGTAACATTCTATTATTTTTTTTATTTATTAACAAACCTCAATTTTTCACTTCCAACAACTGTTTAATTTTCTTAACGATGAACTTTAGTAATTTTTTTTACACTTTCAGGTATGAAATATGTTTCCAAAGCGCACTATTTCTGAAGAAGTAAAGTTTATCCTTAGATAATAACGTTATACGGAGAAGACTTTATGCAGTCGAAACGAAATTTAGCGAAAAACTGAAGGTTTCCGAAATTTTGAAAAACTAAGCAAGAAATGCAGTGAAAGTGGGAAAGTCATCCAAACCATCACTATCTGATATTAATACACAAATAATGCATCACTAACAGACAAAAGTAATTCTAGCAGCTGTTTTATGCAGAAATGCAAGAAACTCCGGATCTTTTCGGTTTGACGGCCTGCAGAAAGTAAAAAACTTTTTTTATTTAGTTAATATTTATACCATTTCAGAAAAAATACATTTCAGTTTAGAGAATATTGCATACGCTTTAAGATTCCAAACTCCCTGAAAGTTTTAATATAGTTAAATGAATGGCCAGTCAGGTCAACTGTACGATCTTGACGATTGGTTAGGTTAAGTCGTGATATTTTAATTAGTTTTAACGAAAATATCACGACTTAACCTAACCAATCGTCAAGACGTACAGTTGGCTTAACCTGGCATTCAATAAATTTCCCGTAGGTTCCCATGTTGATTGTTTAAGCATGGTATTTTTACGATTGGGGGTCTTATTTTATGTAGGAAAGAGTGGGCTAAGGGCGAACGCCCTCAAAAGTGATCCCTCCATAGAAGACGGAGAGAGCCAAAAACAAGGTGTCGAAGGCTCATTGATGCCTTTTTTCTTTTTTTTAATATAAATTTTGAAAAGGCTGTGTAGTGTGTAAGATGCATGTATGTGTAGTGAGGAATAGAGGGAGAAATGTGTTTTTGAGAGTATGCTGGACTACTCACAGGGTAGATGAGACACGGAAAAAAAATCAGCTAAGGAGCACAGTGACAGGAGAAACGGGAGTTCCAGCATTCTATCTCCTGCCCAAGACCTACCCCGGAGTACTTCCATGGTCGATTAGTGTCTACAAGCTCCTCCTTCTGCTAGTAATGTTTTATTTTTTATGTTAATTTTTCCACTTTGAACTTTATTTTCTTGATATTATTTTTCAGTTCTCTCAACTAAAATGTATTAGTCTGAAATGTTATAAACATTAATTAAATAAAAAAGGTTTTTCTTTTTCCGCCGGCCGTGAAACCGGAAAGATCCGAAACTCCTGCATGTGATGTCACAGTCACACACACATTGAAACATTTTATTGGCAATCGCAGATGTTTCGAGAATTTACATACCCTATTATATATTTAAATATTAAAACGAGTATTGAAAACAAAATATTTTTTTTTCACTGAACTTCAGAACAGTAATCCATTAAAACTTTAAAACTATAGAAAGTTTTTAAAATATAAATATAATAATAGTGTTACAGATATAAAATAATAATGACTTTACTATAAAATATTAAAATTGTTATAAAAAGTTAAAATTATTACAGACAGCAAGTGTTTAAACGTATAAAAATAGAAATATACAGTAAGGGGTTCCTAAAAACCTTAGCCCCCCCCATTTGAAGCTTACATGTTTACTTATATCGAAATAGTTTTTAGTGATTATAAAAATATATAAAATTCTTTATTTATTGCAGGTATTAAAATTACTCTAGCTGATAAAGTGATAATATAATGACTTCTCAATTAATTGGTGATTCGGAGAGGCAACGTGTGATAGATCGCATACGAGCAATAACATTTCGGGAAGCTCGTGATGCTGGAGCCACCTTTATAACACGTTCATGGGTTGCCAAAAAGTTGCGAAGAAGTGAGGACTTCGTCAAAAGAAATTGGAATAAAACTTTGGATGAATGTGAAATGGATACAACCAAATCTGGGCGCCCAAATTTGCCACTCTCTCAGAAAACAAAGGACATCATTGAAAGCGGTACACGTAAGCGGAAAAACAGCTGTGCTAAACTTTCTAGAGAGATCAAAGTGTTAAGAAGAAAGATCGTTAGTGGTGAGATCATTCGACTGTACCGTCATAGGCAAGGTTTAAAGCCTTGGCATGAACTTCCAAAGCCAAGAAAAACTCAACTTAACATCGATGACAGAATGTGGTTTGCCCATTATCTTGAAGAGTGGGATGTGGATGATTTCATGCATTTAGCTGTCTCCGATGAATTTTTTGTTTAACACGTCGGCCTAACTACCAAAATGATCGAGTGTGGGCCACAACATCAGATGAAATCGATGACAATGAACATTATCGCGAATTATTAAAAAGTCCAGACTGTGTTGGTGTGTTTGTTTTGTTCACTGCAAAGAAGCTCATGTGGGTGCTGAAGCCAAATGGTCAGAGTTGGGATGGACAGTATTTTCGTGATATTATTCTATCCCAGCATGTCATTCCTTTTCTAAGAAACCCAAACAATGTTATGGATGTCGATCAGGTCACACTTCTGCACGATAAGGCCCCCTGCTTTACGGCATTAGCCACTCAACAGTTGTTACGGAACCATGAGATCGATTTCTTTGGAAATGAAGAATGGCCAGGAAATTCTCCTGACCTGAACGTCTGTGAACACATTGGATCAGTTATAAAGGACAAGGTTGAATGTCTATTGTTTCAAGAACCTGCAGGAAATCGATTTTCGAAGGATACAATGACGCAACACATCGAAACTGTTTTAGCAAATTTGCGTAACGATCAAGATCTATTCACGTCACTTTTGGCAAGCTACCCAAAGCGAATTCAGGCTGTCTTGGAAGCGAATGGCGGGAACACCAAGTTTTAATTGTTTCTCATTAAATGCAGGATTAAATTCTCTTTTGTAAGGTATGTTTAGTTTTACTGTACCTCTAATGGAGCCCCGTATATGTACAAAAACATTATCAAATTATCAAATTTTAAAATTAATTACTTAAATATTTCTCTTTTAAAAGATTTTACCACAGATTAAAACAATACTAGATAAAAGACGAATCAGAATTACCGTCTTTAAAAATCAATTTTCTTCCTTGACAATTAAAATTTTCTATAATTTCAAACTATTTAAGGTCATAACTCGTTTAATAAGCAAAATCGATATAATCACCTTTAAAAACTTATCAAAATATACTTCATTAATTACACTAGTATGCAACATATCTGATGTTTCAACATACATAGCTGTTTTTTATCAATTCAGGTGTGCTGAATCCAAAAATCACATCCATTCTTTCTCATCACGTACAGTTTTCTGGCAAATACCTCTTACCCATTTTGTATTTTGGACTATTTTTCTGAAAACTTGTGTAATGAGAGTGAGAAACAAGGAGAAATGTTCCACCAGGATATCAAGACTGGAAAAAAGATACCAAGGAAGATGGGATGTCAACATGATGGCAGATTACTGCTGGTCTCTGAAACGGGAAGGCTCAAAAGAAATGCGGCACAAGAAGCGAGCGAAAAAACGACGATTTTCTCCGACTGATCAATCATGACTGATCTATTATGTATCAATTAAGTATCAAAGATGAATTTACTTTGAAATGTATTGTCTTTGTATTTCTTATAATTTTGTACTCTTGGAAATTTAGTTATTTAATATATACATGAATATATCTCACTTATATTTTGTGAAAAACCCTGACGGGATATATAAAAATGGTTGCGAAATTTGAAATCAGCACATGGCAAAATTGTATAAGACCACGAAGTAGAAATAAAACATCTCGTACTTTTGTTTGCAATGCAGAGTTGTATTATCACCTGACTAGAAGAAAAAACGAGTAGTTTTCTTGAATAATGCGGAATACACCGAAAAGTTGAATATTATTCTATCCGACTCATCAAAATTTTAAAAGATACAAAAAGTTCCTTTAATTCTTTCAATTAAATTAGAAGATAAGTTAAGTTCACTTTTAGAAACTTTATGATCAGAAAATACTTTATATATGCACAAATATATATATATATATATGAAGGAGAGTTACGACTTCTGACTGATTGGGGACCTTTGTGTAGTGGTAGAATGTTCGACCGACAATTGGATGATCCCGGGTTCGATTCCTGGGAGGTGCCTCATTTTTCATTTGTTCGTTCTTTCTTCTCATCTTGTGCGGACGTTCTTCTACACAAGCGTCGTTCTTTACACATATATATATATACAGTATATATATATACACAAACACAATATATATATATATATATATATATATATATATATACAATAAATGCAAGCTTCAATCTCAGCTCCAGGAGTTCTTTGCAACCTCCCCAAAATTCACAAAATAGTACCGCCATCGTCTCTTCTTGTACTACACACAATTACAGCTTAGAAAATTTTCTAACAGATGAAGCACTAATAATTATACAGTTTCCAATCCTTTCAGTTTTGCCCAAGAAATAATTAATATAAATAACGCCAAGAACCTTTTTATGAAAGGTTTTAACATCGAAATTTGCGTAAACAACCAATACCAGAGTGCCTCTAATTTTCTAACTCTTAACAAAACAAGACATCCACAAATTACTCTCCTTGATAGCTACGAATACAATATTAAAATATTAAAATATTGAAACTGGTGTTAAAAAAGACTTTTTACTCGAAACTAACCTTCAGAATTCATATATTAAAACTTTAACACTACAGGAAATTCTAGAATATTGAGTTTCTTTTAAAAAATTAAAATTGTTATTAAAGATTATAATTACAATATTATGGCAAGTGTCTTAAAGGAGGTGCTCAGAATGATCGCCTTGTGCTTGAATACACGCTTCAACACGCCTCGTCATAGACTGCCTGACGCGTTCAAACATTCCAGACATTGCTCGGATTTTCTGGAATCCTTCTTCTACACTTTGGCGAACCATTTCAACGTTGTCAATGAGGTCACGTAAACGATGGATTTCAGATGACCCCACAGGTAAAAAAGGAGTGGATTCAGGTCCGGGGAGCGAGCAGGCCACGCAATGGGGCCTCCACGGCCTATCCATTTATCAGGGAAATGGTCATCTAAATAGTCTCTCGCTACTCGACTAAAGTAAGGCGGAGCGCCGTCATACATAAACCACATACGACGTCAGACACCAAGAGGAACTTCATCTAGTAAATCGCTTAAATTATTCCTTAAAAAATTGGAATAGGATTCTCCTGTTAATCTTCCAGGCAAAACAAAAGGACCGATTAAGTTGTCGGCAATAAGTCCTGCCCGTAAATTGATATTAAATTGTTGTTGGTGCCTTCACTGGATGATGGCATGCGGATTCTTTTCGGCCCAGTGATGAGTGTTGTGAAAATTGATCACGCCATTTCTTGTGAAGGCAGCCTCATCAGTAAACAACTCGGAGGATAGAAAAAGAGGATCGCGAGCACACTGTTGAAGGAACCAAATACAAAAAGCCTCTCGTGGTGGAAAATCAGCTTCAGTAAGGCCTTGTACTCTCTGAATGTGATATGGGTAAAGCTGTTGTTCCCGTCAAATTCTCCACACAGTTGTGTATCTTACACCCTCTGCTGCTGCTATCCTTCGGGCGCTGTCACCAGGATGATCTTCCACGCGATTCAGGACCCGCTCCTCGAACTCAACAGTTCTGTCGCTGATTGGTCTACCACCATCTGAAACTCGCTTGTTGAGTGATCCTGTATCACCAAGACGTTCGTTTATTCTTTGAAAGGTCTTCTTATCTGGCAGACTGCGATTCGGAAACCTTTCGGCATACAGACGTCTTGCTGCGGCTGCATTACACTCGGCAAGTCCATACATGAGATGCATGTCTGCTATTTCTCTGTTTGAATAAGCCTTCATTCTCACTTCAAATGCACACTATCACTGAATAGCACAAAAACTTTCAAGCGTTTTTTCACTGAACTGCACTTATTCACGGTAAGAAGTTACGAATATGAACAGTGAAATATGACGATGCACCTCTAACTGACTGATGGCTCTACACTAGGATGGATTAAAAAATATTTTTTTGAATTTCAAAATGTTTGGGGTCGGGAAAGTTGCGTATTTATGTGAAACGTACTGTGTGAAATTTTTGTAATCGTATGGCTATAATTAAATTGTGCACACTGAGCTCAATGTTTTTAAAAATTGGCAAAATTACTAAAAAAAAAATTTTAATTTCAAAATGCTTGGGGTCGGGAAAGTTGCCTATTTATGTGAAACGTACTGTGTACGGCTATAATTAAATTGTGCATACTGACCTCAAAGTTTTTAAATATTGGCAAAATTACTAAAATTTCACCAGTTTTTTAAATTAAAATACAAAATTACAAAAATTTCACACAGTACGTGTCCAAAAAAACTTAAAATAAAAATGGCGGTTACAAAAATTTCACACAGTACGTTTCACATAAATACGCAACTTTCCCGACCCCAAGCATTTTGAAATTCAAAAAAAAAATTTTTTCACTCGGCCCTACTCGACACTCAACGATATTGAAACATGTCATAGAGTGTACGAAACATTACAATCGGTAAGGCCAGGCCATACATGAACTAAGTCTCGTACACACTCACAAACATTGTCGGCAAGCAGTGTTTGTAAACAGTTTGCGGAAAGAATTGCTGGAACACAAAACGGGCTGTAACTCGGAAACAAAGCAATTTCGGGCATATGTTTATACAAACTTTTTTCAATGTTTTCAGGTCGTGAATCCATCCTGAAAGTGCGTCCCACATGTTATGAAACACCCTGTATATATATGCGTGTTTGTATATATATATATGCAAACCTAGGCTAGATCCCGTTCCCACGACTCCAGAAGGACTTTTTTTTTTTTATTAAAGGGTCCCGCTTATAAGTAGTCTACATTCGCACAAATTAAAACTATCTATTTGTTCTATACATACAGATTCTATTCTTTTGACATAATTACTGTATTTACGTTTTTAAACATTTATTATTATTACCTTACACTAATTATTACATTTATTTTATTACCTTTATTATTACATTTATTGCATTTATATTTATTTCCACATTTATTACTTCCATTATTACATTTACATTTATATTTATTTCCACATTTATTACTTCCATTATTACATTTACATTTACGTTTATTATTACATTTATTACGTTACAACCCGTTCATCCGATGCCGTAAGGGATTTTTTGACCAAGAATCTCATTAAAGGGTCCAACTTATAAGTACCTTCGCACAAATTAAAATTATCTTCTTGTTCTATACATACAGATTCTATAATTTTTCTTTTAACATAATTATTACATTTATAAATACCTTACTTGATTCCCAATTTATAGCATGATTATTCTGGCTGGCGTGATAAAAAATGGCATGATTAGTATTACAACTTCTGAAGGCATATTTGTGTTCCTTAATACGAGTTTCAATATTTCTTCCAGTTTCTCCTACGTATACTAAATCACAACTTTTACAGGGAATGCTGTAGACACAGGCTTGTTCCTCTTTTGCAACGTTATTCCTAACCAATTTACTTTTCACGGTACACGAATATTTGAATGCCAAAGCAAACTTAAAATCTTTCGTCAACGGTTTTACTCTTTCTAAGCCGGCAATGTAAGGCAAACTCACATATTGTTTTTGGTTAACTGAAGGTTCCCGAGGGGCATAAAAAGATTTTCTGGCTTTAAAATACGCCTTTCTGATAAACCACTCAGGATATTTTAAATCCTTAAAAATGTTCCAAATCTTGAATATTCCGGGTCCAGCAAATGTGGGCTGCAAATCCTGAGTGCTCTTAGAAACATGGAAGAAATAATTGAGCTTTTAACCCCTTCATCATGATATGAAAAATAATGAATGTACGAATTACAATGAGTAGGTTTTCTACAGACCGTGAAATTGGGCTTTCCGTTTTAATTAATGACCAAAACATCTAGAAAAGGTAATTGTTTGTCGTTCTCCCATTCATATTTAAATTTAATAGAGGGAACAAGATTATTTAATGACTGAAAGAAAGTGTCAAAGTTGTTCCAGTGGTCAGGCCAAAATGAGAAAATATCATCTATATAACGAAACCAAATTAGATTCCTGGGACATATTGTTTGCAACAATTTTGACTCATAATATTTCATGTATAATGTATTCAGTATTGGGAATAAAGGGGACTAGGCATACCCAAACCTGTATTTTTAGAACTGATAAAACTCTGTGTCATCAATAATGCCTTCTCCTTCGGTGAAGAATTTTATTTGCAACGTTTTTTGTTATGGAATGGGTCCCCTTTATCCCCAATACTGAGTACATTATCATGGAATATTATGAGTCGGAATTGTTGCAAACAATATGTCCCAGGAATCTAATTTGGTTTCGTTATGTAGATGATATTTCTCATTTTGGCCTGACCACTGGAGCAACTTTGACACTTTCTTTCAGTCATTAAATAATCTTGATCCCTCTATTAAATTTAAATATGAATGGGAGAACGACAAACAATTACCTTTTCTAGATGTTTTGGTCATTAATTTAATAAAGCGGAAAGCCCAATTTCACGGTCTGTAGAAAACCTACTCATTGTAATTCGTACATTCATTATTTTCATATCATGATGAAGGGTTTAAAAGCTCAATTTTTCTTCCATGTTTCTAAGAGCACATTTGCTGGACCCGGAATATTCAAAGATTTGGAACATTTTTAAGGATTTAAAATATCCTGAGTGGTTTATCAGAAAGGCGTATTTTAAAGCCAAAATTTTTTTTATGCCCCTCGGGAACCTTCAGTTAACCAAAACAATATGTGAGTTTGCCTTACATTGCCGCTTAGAGGAAAGAGTAAAACCGTTGACGAAAGTTTTTAAGTTTGCTTTGGCGTCCAAAATATTCGTCCTACCGTGAAAAGTAAATTGGTTAGGATAACGTTGCAAAACGGAAAACAAGCCTGTGTCTGCAGCATTCCCTGTAAAAGTTGTGATTTAGTATACGTAGGAGAAACTGGAAGAAATATTGAAACCCGTATTAAAGAACACAAAATGCCTTCAGAAGTTGTAATAACTAATAATGCCAATTTTTGATCACGCCAGCCAGAATAATCCTGCTATAGATTGGGAATCAAGTAAGTATTTTAAATGTAATAATTATTTAAAAGAAAAATTATATAATCTGTATGTATAGAACAAGAAGATAATTTTTAATTTGTGCGAAGGTACTTATAAGTTGGACCCTTTAATGAGATTCTTGG
>JAJOZX010002538.1:600000-635955 GCA_023014485.1 Bathynomus jamesi | reverse complement strand
AAGGTCAGCTGATGGCCCCATCTCTAGGCCTGGCTTGGTGAAGAAGCAAGTTGGTCTCTTGCGCTCTCCATCGCACATAGCCATGTACACCCGGTTCATATGGTACCATCCTGAGCCAGGCATCTAGTATTCTTTTGAAGATTTCAACTTTAACCCCTGTCTGAGGTCCTTTGGAAGCTGGTTAAAAGCCTTGGACTCTGACAACCAAGCTATTTTCCTTCAGTGTTAAGGGTGTCCCTTGTCGGGCCTTTAGTTTGGGAACACGACACATCCTGCCTTTTTTGTTTTCCGTTGTTGTTTGTATAGTACAGTAATTAGGTTTAGTTTGAGGTTTGGTACCAGTTTTTCGATTATTTTCCATAAGTAAATTATGGTGCACCTCTCTCTTCTTCTTTCCAAAAAATACAGATTTAGTTTACATAGTTTTTCCCCGTAATTGAGTGAAATTTCTTTGAATTTCTTCCTAGTTTATTAATTTCCTCTTTTTTTCTATGAGGACGTCAAGACTGAGCAGTATTCAAATTTTGGTATGATCAGGGTTTTCAACAGGGGGAATCATTACTTTCTTGTCCCTTCTTTTAAAGGTTCTCAATACCTGTTCCGCAACTCATTTTGCTTTGTTTATCGCTATCTAATTTTGTGTCTCGAATTTCGCATCTTCGGTCATTATAACCCCCAAATCTATTGCTTTCTTGCTTCTCTGAATTTCCTGTCTATCTGGGGCATATGAAGAGCTGAAATTCCTCGGTGTTAAATTTCATCCTGTTGTCTTCTGGCCATCTGTATATTATGTCCGTGTCCCTTTGTAAGGCCTCCACCTCTTTTACATCACTGATTTTTCTGTTGATCTTTGTATCGTCAGCAAAGGATGTTACTATACTGTTGTTGGTTACTTCACTGTCTGTCTGTTAGCATGAGTGGGGCCAATATTGTTCCTTGTGGTACTGAGCTGCGTACTTTCGATTCTGATGATGATATGCCTTGGACTTTTACAACCTGCTGATGTTCTCTAAAGAAATTGTTGGTCCATTTTCCCGTTTTGCCTGTTATTCCTATATGTTTCATTTTATGTGCTATTATACCATGATCACATCTGTCGAACACTTCAGCAAAATCCATGTATATGACATCGTAGTTTTCATTGCTTTCAAGTGCGTTAAGGATATTGTTATAGTGCTCAATTAATTGTGATAGACATGATCTTCTTGATCGGAATCCGTGTTGGTTTTCACTGAATCTTTCCAGTGGTCCCCAAGAAGTCATAGATTTTCTCTCTAACTATTCTTTCGAATACTTTAGTGAGATGGGACGTCAATGACACTGGTCTATAGTTCTTTCCTTTTTTTATGCAGGAAGGAGGAGGCTAAGGGCGAGCGCCCGCAAAAATGACCCCTCCACAGAAGAGGAGAGAGCCAAAAAAAAGGTCTCCAAGGCTCAATGATGCCATTTTTTTCTAAATATAAATTTTGAAAAGGTTGTGTAGTGTGAAAGATGCATGTATGTGTAATGAGGAATAGAGGGAGAAGCTTGGTTTTCAGAGCATGCTGGACTGCTCAAAGGGTAGATGAGACACTGTAAAAGATCAGCGAAGGAGGACAGTGACAAGAGAAACGGGAGTTACAGCACTCCCTGACTCTTGCCTAACATACACCCCGAAGTACTTCTCTGGTCGATTGTCTACAATCTCCTCCTTAAAGGTCTCCTTAAAGGGCTTGAGGTCTATCCCCTCCTTTATATATAGGGCCAATGTTTGCTCTTTTCAGGATGCTCGGTATTTCCCCAGTGTCTAGGGATCTTCTCCATATCCATATATGGGTGTATGTAGCTAGCTTATTTGTAATTTCTCTTCAAAGAATGCATCTCTGTCAGTACCGCTTTGTCATTTTTAGGGGTACTGAAAACTGATTTGTACTGGGCTCTCAATGTTTCAGATATTTGTTTTAACCCTTTCGCTGCTATAGTTATCAATTGATGATATACAGTAGACTGCTATGCCCGTTAGTTGGTGATTTGATGTTTCCCGCTTGCACTTATACTATTATTTCAGAAGGTACGTTTTCGAACACTTTTTTTTTATTTGCGCTCGTGGCGAGAATCTTTCATTTTAAATTAACAGGGAAAGGGTTAAATCGTCGGTTAGTTCATTATTTCCTTTCCTTAAGGGCCCGATAGTGGCGCGCGTTTTTGTTTTCCTTTTCGCATAGTGATAGAAGTATTTTTGGTTTTTCTTTATTGCTTCTTCGGCATTTTCCTCTTCCCTCTCTGTATGGCCCTTAATTAGGGCTTGGATTTCCCTATCGATACTCTTCAGTTTTTCTTGTAATACTTCCCTGGTATAGTTGGCTCTGAAATTACTTAACTTCGTCGCTACTCTCTTTCTTTTGCAGAATACTGTTCGGTTTTGCCTCTCGAACAAATCCCTTTTTCCTTTTGGCTATGCTTTCGGAACATATTTTTCCAAGATTTCGGCGTCTTTTCTCCCAAGGTTGTTGGCATTTCTTCCTTTGTTTTATCCTCTAAAATGTTTTCCACTACATTTGGGTCATGTGAGATCTGATTTCTTCACAATTTATGGTCTTGGAGTTTAAGTTAAAAATCTCAAATTTGCTTTTCTTCAGTATGAGTATTTTCTTTTTATACTGTCACCATATTAGTTGATATTTCGATTACGTTATGGTCTCAGGTAATAGTTGTGGTTATTTTTATATCATCAATGAAGTTGGTGTTATTCGTGAATATCAGATCCAGGCAATTATTTTTTCTGGTGTTTTATGTCATCTCTTATGTTAACATAAATTGGTTTGTTAGAACCATCAACATTTTTCCTTGTTCTTGGTCTTCTCTTGTACCCCCCCACTTGTCCGGTGTGTATATATATTTCTTCCCACCTTTTTGTATTTTATCACTGGGAAATTAAAATCTCCACAGTATTATGTTGAGGGTTAAATAGCTTAAGGATTTTATTAGGTTTCTGATATCAGCAATGGCTTCCGAGAATTTTGCAGTTGAAGTGTTCGGAGGGCTGTTGATGACTATAAGTACTAGGTTTAGTTTTTCTATTTTTATTGCTGAAAGTTCCACAAAGTTGTTTGATTTACTTATTATGCCATATGACTCTCACGTACATATGTAAAAATGAACCATAAATAATTCCCATATCCTATATTATCTTATTCTTCATGTAATTCTTGTATTCATTTATATAGTCCCTGTATCCATTGTAAGAAAAAGTATCCATTTTAAAAATTCATGTGTTATATGGTTCATGTATTTATATAATCCTGTATATTCTTATATATTTAACTTTATATAATGCCTATACTCATATGTATGTACGTGTGTGTATTCATTTTTACATAAAGACCAAAATCCCCCAACGCGAGTTTGGATAAAATTTTTGATTTGCTTTCTACTTTGCTAAATAATTGGTGACCTGTTGTTTTTTAAAATCTCATAATCATTTTTTTAGATTTCGCTTAATAAGGAATCCTGCTTAAGCTTTGCAATGTTCATATTTTGTATACATTCTCTTTCGTTATAAAAGATGAGATCATGTCTTGCCTAAGCATTAAAATTGTACATCTTAAACCTTAAAATTTCACTCATATGCATATTTTAGTGTAAAGATGCATAGTCCGATTTCCACTTTTAGTTAACTTGGCAGATCATGATAACATCAGATCTGAAAAGTCGCGGTTTAAGATAAAAATATGGTTTCGTCTTCAAATATTTTGTTTACTCGTTCAAGCCTTACCACAGCTGAAAATTTACTTTATTTTCGAATATTGTGCAAAAATAATACAGCCCTTTTGGCATTTAATAATAATGATGTTAGCAGGTTTTGGGTATATAAACCCACTAAAAATCTTCCATTGTCATTCAGAAGCTAATTCAGAGGCTGAGCACTACCTGTACATTTTAGCAGTAAATTACAGTAAAAGATAGTTTTTATCTTATCCTTCGAGCCTTGCTCTTCAGAAGAACTTAGTCATTAAACTTTTCGGATACGCTATAAGAAGAGTCCGGAAACTTCAGCATTTTTAGTAAGTCTATCAGAGTCCTCCGAGCCACTATAGAAGAACTCGGAGAGTAATATAGAAAACTACTGCAAGTCACATATCCGTTGCTGCCACCTAACTAGAACCCCCGTCAACTTCGAACCAACCCGGGCCATAGACGGAGGGGTTAACACATATATAGGACAGTCATCTTTACGTCTCGCTGTTCTGTCAGCTCTCAGTAAGTTGTAACCATCGATATGTATATCTTCTTATTTATGCAATATTCGCAGTTTTCACAGTCTCCTGGCAATCTTTAAGATGTGTTTCTGTGAGGAATGCGATGTCAGCTCTTGTTTCGACTATAAATCCTTTCAGGTATGAAACTTTGTTTAGTGAGTGGTTCTGTTTTAGCTCTTCAATATTAGCCAGGACAATATTTATGTTCTTAGTTTTGCGTTGCCCCTTGTGCAATTCAAATTCGTTATCCTTCAGTATCGCGTGTTTTGTAACCCTACGGACCTCTGAGAAAGATCTGTTTCCGCTTACCTGCTCTGGTAGCTTATTGCCAGGAAGCGGTTCGACGGGGTTCCGGGCTGTGTCAACTGCGTGCTGTATAAAGCTTAGCAGTTGTATTGTGTCTGCAATGTTGAAAAAATTTGATTCGCGATTTGTTACACGAGTTTCTTCTCGTTTTTCCTATTGTTCTTTGAGTTTGTTGCGAGGTGATGGTAGGTAGCACCTTTTTCCGTAGCACCTTTTTCCGTATCTGCAGGATCCATGTCTTGCGTAACTCTTGCAAATGGCAGGGTGGTAAAATTTGCACATGTCACCGAATTTACAGTGACCATTGTTATAGTACAATTTGCACATAGTCGGGTGTTCATATATGCATTGTCCTCCCTAATATCAGCATTATCTTTTACATAATATCTGCATACAGTTTCTTCCCCATGAAATATTTTTACATATTTCTTTTACTGAAAAGTGTGAGAATAAAAATTGTATTTCCTCGCTTCCGAGGAAAAACTACATGTCCATTCAGCATGTAGGACAACTCCTTTTGATCTAGTATAAACAATCAGGTCTACGAAGTTAGCATTGTGGGTGTAGTTCTGGGCGTAGCTTCAGTGGTAACAAATGATACCGTCAACTTCAACTTGCAGTGATGCGGAGCCGAAGCTAAATGGTTCCGGGATCGGGTTCGGTTCCAGCTCAACCCGATCGGTTCCGGAACCGGTTCTGGAACCGGTTTCTAAGCAAGAGTGAGCCCACAAGGAAAATGAAAGAATAGGCTTTTATTTTTTTCACCTTATATATTTATTATATTTATTTTTTTTAAACACAGGTTATATATAATTTATTGACAAACATTCAATTTATAGATAATTTTTTTTTAACTTAACATGTAATAAAGATCAAAAGCCATTTAGGCGTAGGAATAGGAGTGACTCCAACGAGTCATTCTTCATGTTTGACTGTCTTTCCCGGAGAATGAATTTCAGTGCCGAGAAGAGCCGGTCGACATGAAGTACCTAAAGCCACAGAGCTCTAAAAGCAGCATGCACGCTCTTCGCCTTCCCTGTCTGAGTGCAGACTGAGGCCAACTGACCGATCCTGGGAGAGTGTGAATTTTTTGCAAAGATTTATTTGGCGCTGGCGGGCGACTCGTAGCACCAATATAAAGCCCAGCCGGAACCGGAAACTCGTATGTTTCGTTCTGGTTTCGGGTTCAGTTCCTCTACAATTTATCGGTTTCGGCAGTTCCGGGTTCGGGCTCGGTTCCACATCACTGCCGTCATGTATGCAAATATATTTGGAATTACGTGATATGTCCCAAGGCGTAGAGAGAGAGAGAGAGAGAGTTACAAGGAAAAGAAGTACCTCAAAAGGCCTTGCGGCCCATACCGAGGAGGTACCAATGGCAACGGGTGCCAGGGAAAATTTTGTACACACTCAAATAGTGTGCAAGATTTGGTCTAACCTTTTCTTGAACTGATCCACAGAGGAACTGTTCACAACTTCCGAAGGTAACCTGTTCCATGTGTCACAGATCTTATACGTAAAGTAATTCCCACACACACTAGTCCTAAACCGTTTCAAATCCAACTTCCAACCATTGTTGCGAGTTGGGTTATCATTTAAACTAAACATACTTCTAAAATCGACATCGTTGAACCCGCGTAAGAGCTTGAAAACCTCGATCAGTTGACCGCGCAGCCTCCGAGTTTCAAGCGAAAACAAGTTCAGGGCGCGTAACCGTCGATTGTAGCCCATATGCCTAACGGAAGGGATTAACTTTGTGGCCCTCGCCTGCACTCGCTCCAGCCTCTCAATATCTTTCCTGAGGGTGGGCGACCAGAACTGCACAGCATACTCCAGGTGCGGCCGAACAAGGGAATTGTACAGTGAGAGCACAATCTCCTTGTTCCGAAACTGAAATTGCCTCCTGATATAACCCAATAGTTTCTGGGCTTTCTTTTCCACCTCTACACACTGTTTCGTAAACTTAAGGTCGCTGCTAATTAGCACACCCAAGTCCTTTTCTAAATCAGTCACCTCGATATTACTACCCAACATCGAGTAGTCCGACTTGGGATTGGCGTAGCCAATGTGCATCACTTTGCATTTACCCAAGTTAAACGGCATTTGCCATTTTTCGGACCACTCTCCTATCCTACCTAGGTCCGCACGCAGTTCCTCGATCGCTTCGGGCGTCCCAACATTGGCCCCAAGCTTGGTGTCATCAGCGAATTTGGCGATCCGACTGACGATGCCACCGTCGATATCATTTATGTAAATGATAAACAACAGTGGCCCCAAAACGGAACCCTGAGGAACCCCACTAGTGACCGAGGCCCAACCCGAACTAGCCCCTTTAATTACCACCCTCTGCCGCCTATTCCTCAGCCAGTTTTCAATCCACCTACCTATTTCCCCACCGATACCCAGCGCGCGCACTTTCGCCATTAGCCGGCGGTGAGGTACCTTATCAAAGGCTTTCTGAAAGTCGAGATAAAGTATATCAATCGCCCTACTCTTATCGTACTCACTCAACATGACGTGGAAAAACTCGAGCAAGTTGGTGAGACACGACCTATGCCGTCTAAACCCATGTTGGGAGTCCCCAAGCAGCTTGTAGGAATCCAAATGGTCAACGATCCTATCAGCTATTATCCCTTCTAATAATTTACCTACAACTGAAGTGAGACTAATGGGACGATAGTTCCCTGGACTTTCGTGATCCCCTTTCTTAAAGATAGGGGTCACGTTGGCTTCCCTCCAGTCACCAGGCACCTGGCCCATCTCCAACGATTTGTTGAAGACTGTAGCCAGGTGGGGAGCCACCTGGTCGCGCACTTCTCGCAACACTCTGGGGAGAAACTGGTCTGGCCCAGGAGCCTTAAACGCGCTCAGTTTGTCTATTCTATCGGCAACGACTGTCGCGGTACATCTAACACTATCCAGGCCAGCACCTTCGTGCCTCACGCCTGGCTCGGGGATGACGCGGGTATCCTCCCTGGTGAACACTCCCGCAAAGTACTCATTAAGCACATTAGCGATGTCCGCGTCGGACTTTATGTCGGGCTTTCTACTATTAACATAACTGAAGAATTCCTTAGGGTTCCCCTTGCAGAGGCTTGCCACCCGTAGTTCTTCGTTACGTTTCGCTAGCCTAACCTTCGCCTTCACTTCCCTACACAGGCGGACATACGCTTCAGTGTTCTCGTGGGAACGATTGGCCTTCGCCCTCCTATACGCTACTTTCCTATTTCGGATAGCCGAAGCGATGTCACGATTGAACCACTTAGGCTGCGTTGAAGCAGGGGTGACCGGTTTTGAGGGTATGGCAGCAGACTGCAGCACCATAAACTCGTCCCGGAATGCACTCCACACTCCCTCAACATCGCCGCCAACCTCTAACCCCATCTCTCCTACGCTATCCCTGAGGCTAACAAAGTTCGCCCGCCGGAGATCGAGCTTACTGCCTCTCGAGTTACTACGCTTCACCCGAGGGACGCACACACGGAACCTAATAAGACCGTGATCACTCCCGCCCAATGATTCGTCAACGGTGAGGCCAGTGACGAGGTTGTCTTCGGTCGTGAATACTAAGTCTAGAACGCTTTCGCCTCGTGTAGGCTCGTTGACCCACTGAGTGAGGAAGTTCTCATCAGCAAAGTCAACTAGCCTCCTCCCTTCAGCATCGGCAGTCCTGTTTTCCCACTTTATGCCGCGACAGTTGAAGTCTCCTAAAACTACACACACCCTATCCCCTAGCAGGCTACTGAGTTCGGTGTACAGGGCTGTATCCTCCTCGAGGAGGAGATGCGGAGGTCTGTACACCAAGATTAACCTATAGTTCGTCCCTCCCACGTTCAGATCGACGCCAAGCAGCTCCCGTTCCGACCGGAACTGGCAGTCAACCGGACTCAACGTGTCTCTGACGTATATTAGTACCCCACCCCCCTCCCCACGGGTGCGGTCTTTGCGAAACATTCTATACCCGGGAATTTCGAACTCCCCAACGTAGTCCCTACGATCAGTATGAATCCAGGACTCGGTGATAGCAACGATATCCTGGTATTCTGATGCTAAGAGCGCCCGTAGCTCGCCAAACTTGTTCCTGATCGACCTAGCATTAAAAAGCATTGCACGGAGGGAGCCTCCCCTATTCTGACCGCCCCCTAGCACGACCCGTTTCCCGAACAGCCAGGGCTGTCGGGAGTTGAAGAGCCCCTCACTAACGAGGGGACAATCTCCGCAGGAGCCTGAGCCCCCTCCAACGTGGAAGGAGAGTCACTACCTGCTGTTGGAGGGGGACTAACTACTGGGGAGGGGACTACTGCTGGGGAGGGGACTACCTGCTGGGGGGGGACTACCTGCTGGGGGAGGGGACTACTGCTGGGGGAGGGGACTACTGCTGGGGGAGGGGACTAACTGCTGGGGGAGGGGACTAACTGCTGGGGGAGTAGGTTTAACTGTTTGGGAGCAGGATCAATTGCTGGTTTGGGGGGTCCTAGTTTAAAAAGATTATACAAATTAATGTTCAGTAAATCACCATACTTCTTTTTCCCCTTCTGGTTAAAATGTATCCCGTCCGAACCAAAGTATTCCCCATTTCCGTAGAATGTAGGCCAAAAATCGACAAACTTTAGGCCTTTTTCATCACACATGCGTTTAACTCTTTTATTTATGCTAATGGCTTTACTTAGAGTATATCACTAGCACGCATTCGAGGGAGAATTCCTACGACCATACCCATGTCTGTCCTATCCCTAACCTTGTCAGTTAGGTTCTTAAATTCTTTTATAATGGGCTCTGTCTGCCCTCCTGTCCCTCCCAGAAAAACGTCATTGCCACCAACATGGACAATGATAGGGCAACTCTTATTCTTGATATTAATTTTGCCTAATTCCCTATTAATTATCTGGCTTGTGGCACCCGGAAAACATCGGAGTTTTCTCTTGGTCGCCCGTCTTGCTCCGAAAAAGTCCCCTTGATTCCTTACCATAGAATCCCCAATTAAAAAGGATTCATCCTCCTCATCAGCAAGTAAGTGAAACTTATTTTTGATGGTAATGGGTTCCAAATCCTTATGTTTTGGTTTGGAGGGTCTTTTATTTTTGACCAATTTGAATTCTTGTTCCTCCGTTCTATTTTCCGGAATAGTCACCGTGTTTTCCAAGCGTGCCACGCTTTGTTCTAGATGCTTAATCTTACAGTTTAAATCTGCTGTGTGTTTTTAGTTTGATCTTGTCCACTGGGTTGGATTTCCAGTGCGACGACCCTAGCTTCAAGCTTTTTTACTAATTCCTTTAGCTCTTTAACTTCCTTTTCGTGGTTGTCTCTAAGTTTACAAAACAAACATACACTAAGGGATGTGATATCGCTGATACTACCTTCAGGGAAGTCAACGCACCAATGATTAACTTTACATTTAAAGCATTCTGCTTTCAATTTAGCTGGCCCTGCCATATTTTCTCTGAAATTTTTAAAACTTTTCATATAGTTAACTTGGGGTTCATACCTCTCTAAGTAGCGACGGAGAGAAAGATCGCATTGCTTGCACTTGTAACCTGTTTGTATTCCTATTCCTGAAGCCGTGTTTTTTTTATTGCCCATGCACTCTACACATATTTTTACTCGTCCATTATTTTTTTAATTATGCACTGATTTTGTTGAGACTATACCAGTTGTCAATGCTCACTTTCTTCCAACACCTTTCGCGAATATTATTGTTCAATGAGTTGAATAAAAAATTCTTACGGTACACAAGTTGGTTTTACGCGCTGTGAGTGAAGGATATGTCAAGCTTTGCAACACTACAGTCATTCCGCAAACCAACAGGCTAATGATAGTAGTCAATGGCCTGAAGGTTTTTACAAAGAAACCAAGCACACATGAGTGTACTAAATTTCTAAAACTCTAACTTTTATAGAAAAAATTACTTCAAACAGGTTTCAGGTAAATTTTTCAACTAAAATTTTAGTAGAGAGCTAATCATGAGCGCCGGACCAAGCAACAAAACAACAAAATCTTATCATTTACACAATGAGTGAGCGGAAGATTATTTTTTCACAATAGTGAGGTCAAATTGCGTGTGTTTGACTTGCCATTCGACCGTATCTCTTGCTAAGTAGGGAAATTTTGAGGCATTTCAAAATTGTTCGCAAGAAATATGAGAGCGACTTTCCAATCAAAAGTGAACTACGCAAGACGAAGATGAAGGAATTGAAGTCTCAATTGCAACCTTCCGGGTAAGTCACGTGTTAGCTAAGGCAAGAAACCGTTCGATGATGGATACATAGTAAGAGGGTATGCTACGTTTTGGCGCAGCCGTTTGGGCGCTGGCGATTTGGCGCGGCCGTTTGGGCGCCAACCCATTTTGGCGCCAGCCCTTTTGGCGACGGACGTTTTGGCGCTAGGAAAAAAATATGATTGATTCCTCATTATGCAAAGGTATAACTCAAAAAAAGTTAAAACTGTAATGTAAGTTTATTTTAAAATTAGGTAGGCCTATAGCTTAAAATTTTTTAAAACTGTCATGTAACTTTATTTAAAAATTAGGTAAGTAAAATTTTAACTAGTTATTCATTTGGTAATTACGAGCAAGGCCCCTCAAGTACTCGACAGCATCTATGTTTTCACATCTACGAACAATTTCTTGTATTCTTCTATCTGCATCTCTATACTTCTTTAGTTTTTGCGGTGGTTCATGTCCAGCTACTAACCGTTCATAATATGCATCTCTACATTTCTGTACTTTACGCAGTCCATCTATTAATGTCCATATGTGGGATGTTGCATGCCAAGTTCGTATTGCAATCGACGGTGGGCTGCTTCCGCATGGTTGTTTGTGCGGTCTTCCCCGTCTAATGTTCTTTGATAAAGGTTCCAAATCTCGGGGAGGAATAGAGGAGCTCGTCTTCCATTTCCTCGTCTGTTCTGACGACCAACATATGTATCTTCAAACCAGTTGAGTAAACATTGAAGTTCTTGTGGCAACTCGGTCGCTAGAGCATCCATATATTCGTCGATCTTGTTCAAAGGTACGAAGGCAAGGGCAATAATCATTTTAGCTTTTAAAGCGAAATCTGGATCGTTGTTATACAGATTAGTGAAACCCAAAGAAGCTAGATGTTTTTGCATATTTCGGGCTAAATGAAAAAAGTATCCTTTTATTTGAACATCGGGGAATGTGTCCTTCATAGCACTGTGCACAGCTTTTTCAAAATCGCAGACGATTGAAGTGGGTCTCAAATTGGGTTCCACTTCTTTTAATAATTCGAACATTCTCACATATGTGATGCGTTGTTTGTTGGGCAAAAGGGCATACATAATGGGGTGAACTCCCTCGTGTTTTTTTGCCAAAATTACATAAATCTGAGAAAAGAGGCTGGGAGCAATACTGAATGTGCCATCGACAAACCACATATCAGATGTAACTAAATGTTGGAGCCAACTCGCTCTTCCGAAGATTAATATCCGATTGGGGCGTGGTCCACTATCACACAATAAAAAATTTTCTTCCACTCCTGGCTGAGGGACGTATATTTTGTAGCATTCTGGCAAAACTAATTGTTGTAAATCAGTCGGATTGGCGGGGGCGTTCTTCATTGAATTACGTTTTCTTCCTATTATTTTCCGCAAAGCGGACGTATTAGGAATGGCCGCTAGACTAGCTTGGGATACGTTTGTCAAACATTCATTAATAACTACAGCTGGTGACTCAAGAGTCTCCGCTGCTCTCTTTTTTTATATTAGTTTTGACAAGTGCAACCTCTACTTGTGCAGCATCGGCTTCGTGCGAATGGCTGTTCAGCTCCCTTACCACCTCTCCAGCTTTAGTATGCAGCCTTGCTTTGCACCGATATTTTTGCTCACAACGCCAAAATTTCAACTCACTGTCGGCTGTGCTTGCTTTGTCAAAGACGTAGAGGAATCCATTATGCGCAAATTTTTCTTTACCCCGTTTCGTTAATACTTGCTCAGCCATCATATGAATAAATGACGGTAGGTAGATAAAAAATATAACAAAAACGAAGGCAAAAGAACGAAACACTTGTGGCACACACTGAGTTTTAAGGTCAAATACATGTTAGTTTTCGTATCAACTCGCGTTGGCTGGCGCCAAATGACCAAATTACCAAATGAAGAACTAGTTAAAATTTTACTTACCTAATTTTTAAATAAAGTTACATGACAGTTTTAAAAAAATTTAAGCTATAGTCCTACCTAATTTTAAAATAAACTTACATTACAGTTTTAACTTTTTTGAGTTATACCTTTGCATAATGAGGAATCAATCATATTTTTTTCCTAGCGCCAAAACGTCCGTCGCCAAAAGGGATGGTGCCAAAATGGGTTGGCGCCCAAACGGCCGCGCCAAATCGCCAGCGCCCAATCGGCTGCGCCCAATCGTCTCGTCCCGATGGTAAGAGATGCATTTTTTGAGGCAACAGATTCATTGTTTGATCATTTAAAAAATAAATCGGAAATAACTTCAGCTATTAAGGAAATTCAGCTATCCAGACACACTGTTACGCGAAGTTCAGAAGTGATGGGGGAGAATCTGAGAGTACAACTAAATAAAGATATAAATGAGGGCGTTTTCTTTCCACTTTAGTTTCATGAGTTGACAAATGCTTTTGTGCATTTTCAAAAAAATGGTATTTAAAAATGTGACTGCTGAGGAGGAATTGCTCAAGATCATACCATTGAAAGGAAAAACTCGAGGAGAGGACATTTTCCAGGCATTCAAAGACCTTGTTAATAACACTCAGTTACCCGTTAACAATCTTGTGTCCATTACCACTGATGGAACTCCGGCCATGACTGGCCATACCTGTGGTTTCGTTGCTCTTTGCAAAAATAATAGTGATTTTTCTAATTTCCATAGTTATCATTGCATAATTCATCAGCAGGTTCTGTGTAGTAAAATGCTGAAGCTGAAAGAAGTCATGGATATTGGGCTGAAGATCGTATGTTCTGTTTGGGCAAGAAACCTACAGAGGCGCCTCTTTAAGTCTCAACTGGAAGAAGGTAAAGCCGAACGCACACAAACCTTTTGCTGCACACTGATGTAAAATGGTTTAGTAGGGGAAAATTTCTTCAGAGATTTAAAGATTTGTTAACCGAAATCAAAAAGTTTCTGGTCTTAAGAAGTGATGAATATAGGTAAGCAGTTGGAAGATAAAGTGGTGCTCTTCCAATATGTGCTCTACCTTAAAATTTACATTCCAATACGTGATCTACTTTAGATTATTCGGATTAGCAGCAGGTACGTTAGTTAGACTTATAAGGCTAACTAACGAAAATATCACGACTTAACCTAACCAATCGTCAAGGGCGTATAGTTGACCTAACGATTGGTTAGGTTAAGTCATGATATTTTCGTTAGTTAGCCTTATAAGGCTAGTTTCACGGTAGAGCACGTATTGGAATATGGTAGATCACAGTTTCGCGGTAGAGCACATATTGGAAGAGCACCGATAAAGTGTGGTTTTTAGATTTAGCTTTTTGGGCTGATGTCACTGCTAAGCTGAACGAACTGAATTCAGAGCTTCAAGGAAAAGATAAAAATATTGCGCAAATGATTAGTTCTGTGAATGCCTTTAAACAAAAATTAAAACTGTTCTTCTCACAACTGCAACGATATAAACTGAGGCATTTCCCTAAATATGATGTCAGAGCTAGAAAGCCAGGAAAGAGCCCTACAAATTTTGACAAGACAATGATCGATATGGGGAACAGATGAGCAGCCTCATCACAGAGTTTGAGAGGCGCTTTGAAGACTTTGCAATGCTAGAACCTGTAACAAAATTTATGTGCTTTCCGTTTGATGCAGAAGCAGATGTTGAAGAAATTGCATTAAAAATGGTAATATTGGTTCTCATTCATACATCTTACATCGAAAGTGAAATTTTAACACCACAAAGCGACCTTCAAATCAAATCAAGGGCATCCGATAAAAATTTCTGGAATCTTCTCGTGGAGGTAAAATATTCAATTCTGAGAAAAAACGCCACGTATTTGATGGCTTTTTGTGGTTCCACGTACCGCTGTGAATCAGTGTTCTCATATAGGTCTACTGTATGAAGATCATCAAGTCCAAGTACCGGTCCACTCTAACAGATAATCATCTGGACGGCTGCTTGAGACTAGCAGTCAGCAACTATAGTCCAAACCTTACGCAGCTTGCTAACGAAATTTTTATATAAGTTTAATTCACGTAACCTTTCCCAGTAATTTAGTTCTTTGCATCCATTGATCTTGGCTGTGGAGCTTCTCTGAATCCCTTATACTGTACAGTAGTTGACTAATGTCTTTTTTTTGTATGGGTGTGTTGAAACTGAGCAATACTCCAACTTGGGTATGGTCAGTGTTCACAACAGATGAAACATTATATTCCTATCCCTTCTTTAAAAGATTCTCAGCATCTGTTCAGTTATTCTTTTCTGCTCTGTTTACTGCAATCTTATTTTGTGTTTCAAATTTCGCGTCATCAGTCATCGCAACTCCTAAATCTTTTGCTTTAGACTTTAGAGTTTCTCTAAATTTCCTGTCCATTTGGTGTATAGTATTCCGTGAATTTTAGGTCCATCCTTCTTCCGTACCTTAATAGTTGAAATTTCTCAGTTCATATTTAAACTTTAATACTTTAATAGTCCATATTTGAACCTTAGTACCGTTATAGTTGAAATGTCATATTATTGCTTTCAGACCAATTGTAGATTCAATTTATGTCTATTTGTATTGAATTGAATTGAATAACCTTTATTATTAACACAATAAATATAGGGGTCTTCCAATTTACAATAACATAAATAACTGTGAAGCTGAACTATTTATTTTATTTAATTTGGCCCTCAAGCTTTAGGCTTTACTGGGCTGTTATTGAAGATAAAACAAATAGTTATTATCAATAATACATAAAATGTGAATGAGAATTGTTAATTAAGGTATGTATTAATCTTAAATTATTATTATCGACATAACAAATGCAAAGTCATTATTAAAGGTATTACACCAATACCATACAAAAATCAATATTATACATGAGAGATAATAGCTGAACAATCACAAGTAATGTATCTTTAATCCTAGATTACACACAATAGTAATGTACATTAATCCTAGATTACACACAATAGTAATGTACATTAATCTAAGATTACACTCAACAGTAATGTACACTAATCCTAGATTTTTATTAGTATGCCATTATTAATTGAGATTTCAACTTGGTTTTAAATGAATTTACATTTACAATATTTTTATATCAACATTTAAACCCTTCCATAGTTTATTCCAATGAAAATGGGTAAATTTTGAGATAAAGACAATCTAAATTGAGGTATAACATGCTTTTAACTATTTCTGCTCTGATATGAGTGGATTTCTTAAAGGGTTACAAAATATCTACGAGTATTTATCCAGTGTAAGTTAATGATTTTGTTCTTACACTTTTAAATAGAAATAAAACTAGCGGAGCAACCCGGCGTTGCCGGGGTGGATGTTGAACGCTATATATATATATACATATATATATATATATATATATATATACATATATATATATATATATATATACATATATATATATATATATATATATATAATATATAATATATATGCCCGGTTAGGTAAACTGAATGCCGGGTTAGGTTAATTGAATGCCCAGTTAGGTCAACTGAATGCCCGATTAGGTTAATTAAATGGCTGGTTAGGCCAACTGAATGCCCGATTAGATTAATTGAATGCCCGGGTACGTTAATCGAATGCCCGGTTAGGTTAATTGTACACCCTTGACGATTGGTTAAGTTAAGTCATGATATTTTCGTTAAAGCCAACGAAAATATCACGACTTAACCTAACCAATCGTCAAGGGCGTACAGATGACCTAACCTGGCATTCAATGAACCTAACCGGATATTCAATAATTTTACCATAGGTTTCGTAATGATCTTGATGACGTCATTTAATGTTTTAAAATTAATTATTTAATTTATTAACACCCACGTGCACAACCTCGGGACCTAATCAATATGTGTGTGAAGTTTCATGTTTGTAACTGCTTCCATTTTGGAGTTATGGCTGATGGCTGGAACACAAACACACACACACACACACACACGTCTTTTTATTATTATTATTATGGATAAACAATTGACTGGTACAAATTTATAACGGAAAGACTTCCGAAAATCAACAATTTTGATAAAGAAAAGGGAAAAATTGGTTTTGTAGGCCTAGGGGGTCCGAAATTTTCATAAAATGGAAAATAATTGCTATTTTCTTACTTACAGCGACAGGCATAATGATATTAGGATACCTAATACAAATTTTGTAATATTTTAAAGTGGGGAAAATAAATAATTTTCTAAAAATGATCAACTATAAAAGCGCATCTAATCAGATAACTTAATTAACGTATTTCTATGACAACTGAAAATAGAATGATAAATCAATATCCTATCAAATTGTTTGTGTATACGTAAAATTATTTGTACAAAAGCCACAGTAATAAACCGCACAAAAGTCAGTAAATAATTTCGAGTGTGGCTCGTTTAACTTTAAACTCGTGTTTATTTAAATTGCTCATTTTAATTATGTAATTTTTTGTATTGAATCGATAAAGAAATCTTTTGTGAATCGAAAAATGTTAAAATCATAACAAATATCAAAATATTTTGTATAAAAATCATTGAATTTTAAAAATGCATGTTTGTTTTTAGATTTTTGCAAAAAGTTCTTTATGAATTTTAAAAATATGTACTTTTTTTTAAATTGAATCGATAAATAAATCTTTTGTGAATCGAACGATATTAAATGTTTAGTAAATATTGACTTATTTTGTTCCAAAATTATGATTAAAATGAAAAATTAAAAAAATGCGTGTACAGGCATGGGAAGAACTGTACCCCTAAAAGGGGGGAAGGAATTATGTTAGGGAATTTTTTTAGCAGGGCACTGCACAATAAAAAGACGCATCGAATGGTGGAAACCGCATTGTTCTACACCAATTGTAGCGACCTGTAGCTGTGCGCAAAAAAACTGTTACATATATATATATATATATATATATATATATATATAGGGTGAGTCAAAAGTAGCGCCCGATTTCTGTCAGTTGATTGTTTGTTTGCCATTTGTATTACAGTGTACAAGAACGTAGAAATAAATGAATGACATGTTTATCTAACCATTTATTCGGGGGAAAATTATTACGGAACTGTAACAAGCTGTTTTACTTGCAATTTTCAAAGTGCCCTCCCTCGTGATCGATGCACAATTGCAGCCGAGCAGGCACAGAGTGGCACACACGCCTGCAGAGTTCGATATCAATTTCCTCAAACTTTGCAGTGATTTGAGCCTTCAATTCCTGAATGGTACGAGGCTTTTCACGATAAACAAGGTCTTTCATGAGCCCCCAAAGAAAGAAATCTGGAGGTGTAAGGTCTGGGGAGCGTGCCGGCCACTCGATCGGACCGCGGCGGCCGATCCACTTTCCGGGAAAGTTTTCATCAAGCCACTGACGAACATGACGTCCATAATGAGGTGGAGCTCCATCTTGCTGGAAATAACAGTCCTGATCTTGTACCGTGGGCCAAAAGAAGGTTTGCAGCATATCCAGGTAAATTTCTGCAGTGACGGATCCCTCAAAGAAAAAGGGTCCAATTATCCCTAATGGAGATATGGCTGCCCAAACTGTCACGCCAGGTAAATTTACCTCCTTCTCAACTGTCACTCTTGGGTTCTCCGCAGCCCAGTAGGCACAAATTGTGTCTGTTAATTGTGCCGTTAAGCTTAAAACATGCCTCATCTGACCACCAGATGTTGTCTAGCATTGTGTCCTCTTCGTCAAGTTTAGCTAAGAACTCTTCGCAAAATTGAAGACGGCGTCGTCATCTCCATCATGAAGGGCATGCAGTAAGCGTGGAATGTAAGGTTTCCACTTTTTCTGGTGAAGGATACGGATAACACTTGATTGGCTCACTTCCAACTCTGCAGCTAAACGGCGAGTTGACTTTTGCGGACTTTGTTCCAGTCTCCTGATGGCTTCTTCAGCCTTAGCTACATTCGTTGCCGTTTTCGGACGACCGGACTTCTTTGCAGTGGCTACCGACCCTGTTGCTTCAAATTTCTCGACAATCAATCGTATGTTTCTTCCTTGGGGTGGGTTAATATCGAATTCCTGTGCCAAACGGCGTGCCGCCATCGTTGGTTGTTCATTACATTTGTAGTAATGTTTCACGGCCGCAATGCGTTGATTCATTGAAAGGTAATTCATGGTTCAATTTGGTGCAAATTCAGTAACTTTCCAAACTCTCAGCAATAACCTGCAAAACAAAAACAAAAATAAATAAATTAAGAAAATTAATAATCTGCAAGACAATTATTAACATGACTTCCCAGAAAGAATCTGACAGCCGAAAAAACAGAAATCGGGCGCTACTTTTGACTCACCCTGTATATATATATATATATATATATTATATGTTAAACACAGACCGTGCATGGAACAAGGAACTCTTCTGGGAACATTAAATCCACTATAGTCCGAATAAGTAATGGTAAATGACAAATACCATAGTTTTTCTTTTTCATGATGCTAGCCCGACGTGGGCAACGGGTCTCTCGCAAAGAGGTCCCATAAATATAGCTTCCCTCACCAGCTATCTGCGAAGCAGACAGGATCCAGCTTTGGGACATGGATCTAGGGTTTAAAGCAAACCTAGTCCCACTACATTCAGAACCTCTATATAAGTAAAAGACTCGTTGCATTCACGTCGGATTGAATAAATCAAAGAAAAAGGGGTAACTATTGTATTTTTCGCCAAAAAAAACAAACCTTAAACCTCAACCGGGACATTAAGCGTCCACTTTTCAAGGCACGTAACACGTCCGTTTAATATACACAAACTCAGAATGGTCCCCTGAGAAACTTATATGTTAAACACAGACCGTGCATGGAACAAGGAACTCTTCTGGGAAAATTAAATCCACTATAGTCCGAATAAGTAATGGTAAATGACAAATACCATAGTTTTTCTTTTCATGATGCTAGCCCGACGTGGGCAACGGGTCTCTCGCAAATAGGTCCCATAAATATAGCTTCCCTCACCAGCTATCTGCGAAGCAGACAGGATCCAGCTTTGGGACATGGATCTAGGGTTTAAAGCAAACCTAGTCCCACTACATTCAGAACCTCTATATAAGTTCACAGATCTGAGTGAATTATGAATTAGCAGTTATGAAAGACCTGTCAGACTTCCAAAGAGGGCAAATTGTCGGAGCGCGGATGGCTGGTGCATCGGTGACGAAAACCGCTCAGATGTTCAATGTATCCAGAGGAACTGTCTCTATGGTCATGTCTGCATACCAAAACCATGGAAAGACAAGCACCGACAAATGCAATAGTGGACGCAAGAAGAAGCTGTGTGATCGAGACCGCCGGGTGCTAAAGCGCATTGTGACAAAGAATCATAAGACCACAGCTCCAAAAGTGACTGCAGAGCTTAACTCGCATCTTGCAAGCCCGGTATCGACCAGAACTGTGCGTTGCGAGCTCCATGGAGCTGGATACCATGGGAGGGCTGCAATTGCCAAACCCTTCCTTTCGCACATCAACATTGAGCGGCGCAGAAAATGGTGTAATGACCATAAGAATTGGTCAATGGACCGGTGGAAGAATGCAGTCTACTCTGACGAATCCTCCTTTACGCTATTTCCATGTTCCGGTCGAGTTTACGTCTAGAGACAGCCTAAAGATGCTTATGACCCCGACTGCCTGACCCTAACCGTTAAGCATGGAGGCAGATCTGTGATGGTTTGGGCAGCAATATCGTGGAATACTCTTGGCCCAGCTGTAGTACTGCATGGTAGGGTTAACGCCCAGGTCTATCTGTCAATATTGGCTGACCAGGTCCATCCCATGGTCCAATCGCTGTTTCCCAATGGCGGCGCCGTCTTCCAGGATGATAATGCACCAATCCACACCGCTGGGGTCGTTAAAAACTGGTTTGAAGAGCATGTTAGTGAAGTAGAACGCTTGGATTGGCCTCCACAATCCCCGGATCTTAATATTATCGAGCATCTGTGGTGTCAGTTGGAGCAGCAGGTCAGAAGCCGATTCCCACCGCCGGCGTCTTTGGAGGAACTGGAGCAGGGTTTGCTCGAAGAATGGCTCAGGATTCCTCTAGCCACTGTCCAAAAGCTGTATGAATCAATTCCCCGACGCATTGCAGCTGTTATTGCCGCTAAAGGAGGACCAACTCCATATTAAGAATAAAAACCGCCATTTATCAAGGTGTTCATATTATTTTGTCTAACCCCTGTATATAACCTTTGGTTAACTTTGGTTAGCTTCCGCCCGAATTGTTCATTCTGACTAAGGTCAAGCTTTCACTCCACCTTAGACCTACAGTTTAACGTGGAGTCCGAACCACGCCCCATCAGCAGCCCAGCCTGTTAACCACTAGGCCACTTAGGGTACCCATTTATCTACTAACCACTTCCTTTATTGTGTGGAAGGATGAACAGCTGGGTTTTGCTGCGCGCCGGCTGCCGTCGGGTCTTGAAACCTGGGCCGATGGTTTCGTAGTCAGCGACGCTAACCACTACACCACCGAGGCGCCTATATATATATATATATATATGTGTGTGTGTGTGTGTGTGTTGTGTGTATATTGATCATGACGGATCCTGTATTTTACCGATTATATAAGTAATGTTACTTAATGGATTAATTATAATAACAAACAATTACATTTTCCTTCAATATTGCCCTTTTTATATAAATTATAAGTTTTTGTCTTCCAGAATTATGTTTTGTAGCATATATATATATATATATATATATATATATAGAGGGTGTTTCAGGAGGAAAGGTCAGTACTTCGGGAGGTGATAGTATCGGTCATTGTGAGAAAAAAGTTCATATGAACATGTGTCTAATTCTGAATGGTTACGGAGATAGAGCTGTTTGAATCTGATGCGCGCGCAGCTCTTCCTCCCCCCGCGGTGGTCCCACTCAATAGCCACCAAGGTCTCCAGACTTCTCTCCGTTAGATTATTGTTTGTGGGGGGGGGGGATGAAAAGTCAAGTTTACAAAAGAAAGGTGGATACACGAGACGAATTGTTCGCGCGCATTTTGGATGCTGCTGCTCGCATAAAGGAACGTCAAGATCGAACTCAGACGAACAACACGCGATCTTCGCACACGAGTTGCAATGTGCATTGAGGTTGACGGTGGGATTTCGAAAACGTATTGTAAACTGTAACAAATTTGTCATTTCTGTATCTGATACCATTCAAAATGCCAATGTTTAAACATTAAGTGTTAGAAACAGTAATTGGTTTCTCTTTCTTGATTACTATTAACAATGCTTTTGTATTTGTAGATACAAACAGCTCTATCTCCGTAACCATTCAGAATTAGACACATGTTCATATGAACTTTTTTCTCACAATGACCGATACTATCACCTCCCGAAGAATTTACCTTTCCTCCTGAAACACCCTGTATATCTATATATATATATATATATACACTGTATAATATGTATATATATATAGAGAGAGAGAGTGTAAATTAGCTAAACTACTCAAGGTTATCGTGACGGATACTGAAGTTTTATTTCCCTTACACTTTCCTTACTGAAGACACTTTAAATTATGTAGAACTCTCCCTCTCTACAACTATGACAGCATCAGTGCAAGCGACCGTGACATTAGGTACAAACCTGCAGCCTTACATTCTGAAATACTATAAAGAAACCTTAGAATAACTTACGCAAAGAAGAATATACAGTAAGTTTATAGACTCTGAATGATCAAGTGTTTATCGTTTTAGGAGGTCTGAGAGATGGTAGTAATATCCTACAAGATAGCAAAGAGTAACGAATTGACTTCCATCAATGTAGAACATACTATTGTTATTCTAAAACATTTATTAGTATAGGGCCTATTTAGCCACAAAAGTTAGTCATACATTTAGCGGTAGAGACTCATTCTGTTTTTGGGGATGTTTAACCGTAACAAAGATCATGCGATGGAGGGTCCTACAGCTTATGAGGAATCCAAGCCGTGGGGCGCTACATCATTGGCGGCAGAAGGAAGTGCCCATCCATTTGTTGCTCAGCGTAAACTTTAAACCTTCCTGTATGTTAGCGAATACAGTAAATGGTACTTGGCGGAAAATGTAGTGCTTACTCTGTGAAATCGCACGGTAATAAATACTGTAATTAGATATGGCAACAATGTCTCTCGTTACAGATAAATCGTTAAGGAAACCTACATATACTTTAACTCTTCACCATAATGTTAATGAAAGTAGGAGGTTATTAAGAACTCCAAGCTTTATAAATGACTTCCCGTATGCTATTTGTAGTTAATGAACGCACAAAGGTTTTCTGGCAAAGTGGTTGCTCCTAGACGCAATATGATTTAAAATATTTTTAAATTTTGACGCAGTCTATTTGTGTACACGTATTTGGGTTATCTCGAAAAGAAGATAATACAATTGTTTATATTTGTGCATTCATTCGTTTATTCCGAGTAAGCTAAGATCTTCCAAGTGTCTTTCATTCATTTATTAATTTATGTATTCGTAAAAATGTAGTTATTTACACAAAGCTAAACCACAAGTCTCTCTCTGTCTCTCTCTATCGCTCTACATATGTATATATATATATATATATATATATATATATATATATATATATATATATATCGGTTGATTAAGCCTCGCGCACACAAGTTGATAACATGACTCCAGCGATGTTATAATAGATTATATTCATTAACTATGACAGCATGAGCGCAAGCGACCGTGAAGACTTTATCGGTGTCTTTTTTTAGAGTAAACTCTGTCGAAGAACTTTTATGAAGAATGCTTCAAATGTGTAGATTAGGTAAAATTTAGTAAATTATAGCTAAACCCAGTTCAACATATTGGTTCTAGTCTCACTAGTATGCATAGTTATTAATAACTTAATAGTTAGGCAAAGAAGCATATACAGTAAGTTTGCAAACTCTGAATGATGAAGTGTTTACCATTTTAGAAGGTCTGAGAGACGGAAGTAATACCCTGCAAGATAGCATAGAATAAGGAATTGGCTTCCATCAATGTAGAACATACTATCATTATTTTAAAACATTTACTAGTATAGGGCCTACTTAGTCACAAAAATTAGTCACAAATTTAGTGGTACAGACTCATTTGGTTTTTGGGGCTGTTTAACCGTAACAAGGATCATGTGATGGAGGGTCCTACAGCTTTATAGGGAATCCAAGCCGTAGGTCGCTACATCAGCTGGCCGCTGATTTTAAAAAATCTTAAGATATTAGCATTCAGTTTTGGTGACTATCTCTCTCTCTCTCTCTCATATATATATAGTCTATATATATATATATATATATACACACTGTTTCGAACAGGGTCAAAACGCCAATCAGGGTTTTTAAATTCCATAACCCTGAAGCAAGTGGTTGGGTGCTTCCTCAAGCCACGCCCCGCCACACATCGCGGTCTGAATGTGGCCAGATCTGAGGGTGGATCCTTCTAACTCGGCATTCCCTGGAAAGGGGCATTTTTCCCAGCGTATAAAAGAATCATTTCCGCCCTTGAGCCTCATTCTCCAGTCATTTTTTCTCAGTGTGCGCTTCGCTTGATTACAGTCTACAATAAGTTCTAACAGCTGTGATGAAATAAAATCGAAAGTGGCCTTCTCTCATATTCTACAGTTTTTTTGTGATATAATTGTGTAGTCGCGGTTTTATATAGAGTTAAATTTATTCGTAAGTGTGACGTTTTTGTACAGTATAACTTCTATTGATGTTTTTATTTTGGCAGGTTCAAGAGGGAGATCCATGTCAAGATGGAGATCATGTGTAAGTGGGGTTTCATGCAAACCAATAATTGTACAATAGTATATATATATATATATATATATATATATATATATATATATATCTTATTTTTGTTGCTTTCCACAGTCGAGAGTGCATTATTGCTATTCGAGGCTGTAGATAATCACGCACTCTTCTCTACCCTAGAAGTCGATGCAGTTTGCGGAACCAATCCTTCAGGGGAGCCTGTAGGAGTAACAGGAACTTGGGACATTCCATCTTGCACAAAGACTCTTGAATTGTAAGTAAAAATATATATACGCATGCCGCCGTTCCTGCAAATTAGATTATTTTTTTTATTTTCACTGAATGAATGTAATGGAATCACATTTTATATATATATACACATACATATATAGATATATATTCCAGTGTCAGTGACTTTATGTGACACCATTTAATTTTATTATGCATCTGTCGGCTAAATTACAGAACTAATTATTTATTTTGAGGGAGGTGAATTTTAGAAAGAAGTCTACAATATTCGAGAAATCGTGTCAGTATAATTTTTACTATCATGTTAAAACTGAAGGTCTAGGTTGGTGACAGTCCATTCTGTAGTTTATTTTCCTGTGAATCGTAATTTAAGCTGTAGGTCTAAGGTAGCGTGACAATCCTTACCACATCTTTTATTTTAATCCTGACAAACGTAATTACAAGTATAAGTCATGGATGTAATGTCGATCGTACCATCAGATACACAGATGCTTATATATCTATATACATAGTCGAAATGTTTGCACACATTTTTGTTCTAATTAAAATCTAGCTATGGTACATTTTACGCAACTGATTTAAGCGAACAGAAGCGTTGTTATAATTTACGTAAATTTAATTTGAAGGGAATACATTTTTTTTAAAGTAGTGTCGATGAGATGGATTGTTTTGATTGTTTTGCAGAAGCGTTCGGTAATGCTGTGGTGGAAATCTAGCTTAGCACCAATGAGGTGGAAGATGGCGATGAAACAGAAGTTTTACATCACAGGCGCCAGTCTTTTAGAGAATCACAACGCGAATGCGAATTATTTGCAGAAATAATGTGTCTTTTTCTGTATTGAACGAAAAGGATAAGAATAAATGTCGATTATATTATGCTGTTTATTACATTACATTTTAAATTAGTTACAGAAAATAATACTCGACCTTAAGCGTTACAAAATTATTATTATTTGGTACATTTTATAAATTTTCGCATTGTAATGCTAAAAGCTATACAACGCACGGTGCATATTTGGAACAATTTAAAATAATCAATTAAGTGCTCTGAAGATATTTGTCGCTAAAATTTAGTCACATTCCAATTTTAGCTTCTGAAAAATAGAAGCGTTATATGTATATGAAACAAAATTTTGAATTTCAGACAACACATCAAGTGACTACAAAGGGGAAACTGTTTTTTATCTCTCTGTACACAAATTTATTATTAAACTTAGGGTTACACCAGTCGAATAATTTTAGGAAATACGTAAATTCGGCCCCGCGAGCCATATGCATGAGAAAACAGAAGCAGTACTGTCCACATACTTTGCTGTACAGACTCTGGAAACAATATGGATTCCAAGTTATTTGTCGAATTTACATTTGTTCAAGAAATTTTACAATAATAGCATCATTCCACGGGGGTTCACCCAGTGAATTAAAGTAATACAGTCGTTCCTTATTTTTAAAATCAGCGGCAATCCAATGGAGCCCTTCTCCACTGCTCACGTCTGTGTTCACAATAAGTGCGTCGCAGTTTCTCGAGATTGGAAGTTTTACCGTTTCATTCTTCGGAAACACACCGATAAATTTGGCACGCCTGATCATTCTCCATCACCCTTTGGAATGTAACCGTGTCCATTTTTAAAAGTCTGTCATGACTCCCCTAAAGCAGTCAACTTCGACTAAGGCCTGAGGTTCAACATAAACTACTATGCTAATAGGGTCGACTATCGGGTTGTCGAATTCAAGTCTAAGTGAGATGTTTCCGCTCTGCTGTGGGCTTAAGTGTGTGTTTATACTCCCGCTGAAGTCGGGGGAGAGATCAAAAGGGTAGAGGTTGACCCTCTCGACGAATTCGTTCTGCGTTACCCCGGTGCCTAAACCGTCACATCCACCGACGCTGTGCGCTAGGTTGTTATCTGCTCTCGTGCAAAGTGAAAACTTGTCATCTGTAGAATAGCTCGTTTCCAGTGACCTCCCATAAAGCCAATCAGTTGATATACAGTTACTTTTTAAGGCCAAAATTTTTTAATTTAAATGCAGACTTTTTTATATTTCCCACTCACAGAAGCGTGTTCCTACATTCCAATTAATATCCTTTTAGGCAGAATCCCGAGAGCAACATTTTCTATTCACTTGGATGTTAAACCTGAAGGGACTGTAAATACCTTCATTTGGACTCTATTAATCGGATATTTGACTGTGGCTCGTAGTAAATTTTTCTCAATTTCCATCTGTTTAGCAGAGCTTAATTTCACACCCCGAACGCGGAGATATGTCTCCATAATATGAATCACCACAGGCTTCGCACTCTCTTCTTGGTCGGCACCCAGATTTAAGCAAATCTCAGGACTCGTACGGGTGAGTTTTAATTTCATGTCGACCCCATTCACAAGCAGGTTCTCCTGGAACGAGAAATCTGTGTGCAACCGTCCATAACGAACGTAAATCTTCTTTTTAGATTTTTAAAATTTACTCTTTGTATTACTTTCATCTTTAGGCTGATGACGCGGCAGAAATTGCGTTACCTCTCTCAGCAAGTAGTAATCCGTCTATGATGCCCGAGTGCAGCAGCATCAGCTTATATCAGTTAAAAAAGTGGTCAACCATTGGCTTCATGTGTTTGGAACATATCTCTTTTTTTCAAGTCCTTTTAAGTTTAACACCTTGAGATGGTACCCCTTTCTTCTTCCTCCGTACAGAGCGCTTTTTCTTCCGGGTTTTACGTCCGCTGCCACCCATTTTACTCTTCGCATCTTTGACAACTCATCTAGTATACGTCTTAAATGTTTTTTGAGAATTTATTTAGGCTTAGTGCCCGTCTTTATGTCTTCTACCGTGTTAAGTCCTGATTATAAAGCTTTCCTGCCGAGATATCTAGCACCACTCTTCAGCAGTATAGTTGAAAAAATGGATCCAATCCCGCTCCCACGCTGATATCTCACCCCTCGATAGACGGTGAATGGCCTTTGCATCATCCTATCGCAGTACGACGGAAGTGAAGCTTCACTGTTAAGCCCCCGCCACCGAATGGAAACTTTTTCCTTTCAATCGTCCTTGTGTACATGGTGTTTCATAACATGTGGGACACACTTTCAGGTTGGATTCAGGGCTTGAAAACAATTAAAAAAGTACGTATAAACATATGCCCGAAATCGATTTTTTTCCGAGTTACAGCCCGTTTTGTGTTCCAGCAATTCTTTCCGCAAACTGTTTACAAACACTGCTTGCCGACAATGTTTGTGAGTGTGTACGAGACTTATTTCATCTATGGCCTTGCCGATTGTAATGTTTCGTACACTCTATGACATGTTTCAATATCGTTGAGTGTAGAGCCATCAGTCAGTCAGAGGTGCATCGCAGTGTTTCACTGTTCGTATTCGTAACTTCTTACCGTGAATAAGTGCAGTCCAGTGGAAAAAACCTTAAACGTTTTCGTGCTATTCAGTGATAGTGTGCATTTGAAGTGAGAATGGAGGCTTATTCAAACAGAGAGATGGAAGACATGCATCTCATGTATGGACTTGCCGAGTGTAATGCGGCTGCAGCAAAATATTTGTATGCGGAAAGGTTTCCGAATCTCCGTCTGCCAGATAAGAAGACCTTTTAGAGAATAGACGAGCGTCTTGGTGATATAGAATCATTCAACAGCGCGTTTCAGATGGTGATATACTAATCAGCGACAGAACTGCTGAGTTGGAGGAGCGGGTCCTGAATCACGTGGAGGAACATCCTGGTGTCAGCACCCGAAGGATAGCAGAAGCAGCGCGTGTAAGATACACAAGTGTGTGGAGAATTTTACGGGAACAACAGCCTTACCCATATCACATTCAGAGAGTACAAGGCCTTACTGAAGCTGATTTCAAACCACGAGAGGCTTTTCGTACTTGGTTCCTTCAACGATCCTTCGCGATCCTCTTTTTCTATCCTCCGTGTTGTTTTCTGAAGAGGCTGCCTTCACAAGAAATGGCGTGATCAATTTTTACAACACTCATCACTGGGCCGAAGAGAATCCGCTTACCATCATCCAATCAAGGCACCAACAACAATTTAGTATCAATGTATGGGCAGGACTTATTGCAGACAACTTAATCGTTCCTTTTGGTTTGCCTGGAAGATTAACAGGAGTGTCCTATTCCAATTTTTTAAGGAGTGATTTAAGCGATTTACTAGATGAAGTTCCTCTTGGTGTCCGACGTCGTATGTGGTTTATGCATGACGGCACTCCGCCTCATTTTAGTCGAGTAGCCATAGACTATTTGGATGACCATTTCCCTGATAAATGGATAGGCCATGGAGGACCCATTGTGTGGCCTGCTCGCTCCCCGGACCTGAATCCACTCGATTTTTACCTGTGGGATCATCTGAAATCCAGTGTTTTCATGACACCCACTGACAACGTTGAAATGCTTCGCCAACGTGTAGAACAAGGAAGCGAGAAAATCCGAGCAATACCTGGAATGTTTGAACGCGTCAGGCAGTCTATGACGAGGCGTGTTAAGGCGTGTATTCAAGCGCAAGGCGGTCATTTTGAGCACTTCCTTTAAAGGTAAGGCGGATACTTGCTGGAACACATAACGGGCTGTAACGCGGAAACAAAGCGATGTTTATATAAGCATATGTTTTTATAAGCTTTTTTCATTGTTTTCAGGTCCTGAATCCACCCTGAAAGTGCGTCCCACATGTTATGAAACACCCTGTATATTGATATACTGGTTAGTAGGTTAGATGCGACTTTGACATAATGAAGCTTGTCGTATGTAAATATAGGACATGTTTGGGGGGTCTCCATCATTCAATTTCTCCAATTTTAGCTAGTACAATAAACTGATGAAGTCGTGCTGTAACTCATAAAAAGTATCTCTTTCGAAGGCTAGAATATATTTGCCCTCAGGGTATAATTTTGAACAATTCTTTTTCTTTAATATTTCTGTTAGCCTTTGATTTTAGCAACACAGCATGTGCCGGATTATTTTCGTTTACGATTTCCTAAACTAAATTAGACGTAAGGTTTGAACTTTTCAGATTCCCATTTAATAAGTCTCTCACAATATCCTCGGCTGTGTCATAATGCCCCGGCCCTTGTGTTACTTCTGTATTATAGTACTGCGTCTCCCCGCTCCAGACTGCACGCATAACACAGTTCCAAGTTAATCCTGCCTTTTCACATTCATCGCGGTTTCAAAGAATCATAAAAATGGATTCTATCTTTTCAATACTTAAAAACTTTGTGGTTACTTTGCATGTCATATGATTCACGATCCAAATCGATGGGGCTGTGCAGTTCTGTTATAAAGTTGGACAGGGTATTACTATGGTATACAGAGAAAGAGGCAGAGGACGGGAGTGTGACTTAGAAGTGGTTAGGCGACATGTTGTATACTATTTAAGCTTCATTATTGCATCAGCTTTTATATATGTGTTGAAACTTTCTAGGTACCCTAGCCGTTTTTGGTACATTTTTCTCTTTCCTGAACCTTTGCTTCGTTAATTTTTAAAATTTTAAACATTTTTTTTCTAAAATAAATAAAATTACTCGGTCTTCCCGCATATAAAAGAACCATTGCTGGCCCTGAGCCGCATTCACCAGTCATTTTTTCCCAGTGTTCGCCTCGCTTGATTACAATCCACAATGAGTTCTAACATCTGCATCTATGTACCGAAGTAAGTGGGCTTCTCCCATATTCCACATTGGTTTTTTTCGTGATATAATTTTGCATTCGCCGTTTTATATATAGAGCTAAATTTATTCGCAATTTAGTTTTTTGTATAATGAAATGTGCTTTTATTTCGGCAGGGGGGTAGGATCCGTTATCGATGAATTAGACCAATATATCACACCATCCGTTTTTAGAGATGGCGATATTATGTGAGTAATATATATATATATATATATATATATATATATATATATGTATATATATACACATGCACGCATACTGAAAAGTTATTTTTTTTCTGTTCTCCCGAGCTGAATCGGGAGTACTGTTATTTCAAGCTGCAGATAACCAGCAGCTATTTACATCGCAAGAGGTTGACAGCGTTTGTGGAATCACAAAACTGGTGGCAATGGATGCTAGGATTCCCTCACATTGTTCTACACACGAATTGTAAGTTCAAAATTATATGTTTGTGTTTCAACTCCGCGTTTTCAGTCAAAGCGCTTAAATTCTGTTTAATTTGAATTGTGAGTAAAAAAGTATACGCACATAACCTTTCAGGCATAAGAGTTTAATTTTTTAATTTTTTAGGAAGAATCTAATCGAGCCGCTTTATATATATATATATAATATATATATATATATATATATATATATTGTTGTGACGGCAAATTTGTGTTCCTACTCTTACTAAAATAGGAACAAAAATTTTAGTTTTAAGATTTTTGTTGTTTAAATCTCTAAAACAAAGTAGTTTAGATTATTGTTATTGAAGAATATCAATAGGTTTGTTGCTACAGTGTTAAAAAATAAAAATGTTTCAAGTTGTTTAAAATTCGTTCGATTTTAATTTTGTCTTCTCACGGTAATCGTATCACCCAAGTCAGCCTTGAGGTAGAGATTTATGGTAGGGTCTTGAGAATCGCCTCTCGGAAGAGAATGGAAAACAAACTGACCTGGTTCAATTATACGATGGTTTGTTTTCTCTTGGTTTCGTGGTTAAACTTTTGGAAACTGACTTCGAACCTACTTGTCAAATTGGACCATGAGGTTGGTTATAAATTTGAGGAAACAAGTGGCTTCGAAGGACAATGATTTTTGTACCACCCAGTGAGGAAAAAGGGAAGCTCCTTCTTCCCTTATGTATGGATAAAATCTTTCGTAGAATGACCTCATGTAATGAAAATGTTTGTGATAGGTCATTCAGAGCACTGTAAGGCGGAGTCCTTGTAATTTTAAGGTGTAACTTGGCGTCCTATGTTAGTTGTATTTCTTCCTCAAAAGATAAATTGACTTGTAAAACTAAATCTTTAAACTCTGTGGCATGATTAAAAATTTCTAAGTTGAGTTAAAAAATGTTTCACGCTGTATGAAAATCTGAATTGCCTTTGTTTTACGCGAACGTTGTTATAAGTGCGTTAATGTTAGCCGACAGAAAAAGAACTTTGTGAAATTTCTCTTAATGTAATTATTGTTCATATTAAATGTTAAACTTGTAAGTAAGCAACATATTATGTTTCCTCAGAGGACAGTAAATATCTTGTGGGTGTCTTGTTTCCAGAGAAAACCGGTGAAGTTAGTGTATGACCATTTAAAGATTTTGTGAAAATTTATTTGAGTTAATTGAAGGACTTTTTTTTTTCCTGGAAAACCTGCGGAATTCGCGTAGAACTTTGTGAGTAAATTTCCCCTAATTTTTTTTGTAAGTAAACTACTGCTGTACACTTATTCTTAGATTTTAGAATTTAGTGCTATTTCTAGAGTTACACGCAAATAAAAAAAGCCCATCTGTATAAATGCTTTTTGAGACTTACTGTAAATAATTGCAAACATTTTCTTTAAATTGAAAATTTGATTTTTTGGAACAAAATTTGCAATCGTACATCCGTATATTTCTTTTCAATTTATGTCCTATTTTGAGTGAAATAAAATAAACTTTATATGAGGGAGGATGTGTTTTATGCTACCTTGCAATAAACTTCTCTTGTAAGCTGAGGGTAAATTAACATTGAACTTCGAAATTCAAAGTGGGCTTCAAGTAAGCCGAGAAAACTACGCGTATAAAATTGAAGGGCCATCCGAGTGGATAGGCAGAGTCATCCTGAAATAACCGAACGCGCGCGCGCAATAAGTGCAACCGAAAAAGGAGTTGCACCACAATATATATATATATATATATATATATATATATATAACGTAAAGAACGACGCTTGTATAGGAGATATTCCGCGCAAGACGAGAGAGAGAGAACGAAACAAATGAAAAAAATGAGGTAACCACCCGGGAATCGAACCCGGGATCTTCCGATTGCCGGTCAGATGCGATACCATTACACCATGGGCCTCACTCTTCCAAATGCCGTAATTCATCTACATACTCGCAGAAACCAATGCCCCAAGGGGGCACCTCCCTCATGCTGTAACATTATATACAGTATATATATACAGTATATATATATATACCGTATATATACCGTATATAATGTTACGGCATGCGGGAGGTGCCCCCTTGGGGCATTGGTTTCTGCGAGTATGTAGAAGAATTACGGCATTTGGAAGAGTGAGGCCCATGGTGTAATGGTATCGCATCTGACCGGCAATCGGAAGATCCCGGGTTCGATTCCCGGGTGGTTACCTCATTTTTTCATTTGTTTCGTTCTCTCTCTCTCGTCTTGCGCGGAATATCTCCTATACAAGCGTCGTTCTTTACGTTATTTATACTGCCTGTTCTTTGCAGTTGAATGTGTATATATATATATATATATATATATATATTATTGAAGTCATCGACACTTTATTATGCAACTAAATCACAGAACTAATTATTTATTGAGGAAAGTGAATTTTAGAAAAGAATTCTATAATATTCGAAAAATCGTGTCAGTATAATTTTTAGTATAATGTTACAACTGCAGGTTGGTGACATTCCATTCTGTAGTTTATTTTCCTCTGAATCGTGATTTATGCTGTAGAGTTAAGGCGGTGTGACATTCCGTACCACAGCTTTTATTTTAGCCCCGACAATATACTATATCAGGGTTGGGTCGAATAACTTCCAAAATTAACTAGTTAAGTTAATTTGAGGTTCTTACCAATTAAGTTACATTAATGCAAGTTTTAGATTCCCATAAATTGGGAAGAAATCAGATCACACATGGCCCAAATAAAGTGGAGAACAGTCTTAGAGAATAAAACAACGGAGAAAATGCTAACAACCTTCGAAGAGAAGACGCTGAAAATTTTAGAAAAATATGTTAAAAAAGCACAGCCAAATGGAAAGAGGAACTGGCTGAAGAGGTAAAAGAGAAGAATATTTCGCAAAAGAAAGAGAGTAGCGGCGAAGTTAGGTAATTGCGGAGACAACACTGTCATGAAAGCAATACAAGAAAAACTGGAGGGTATCAATAGGGAAATACAAACCCTGATTAAGGCCCATACAGAGAGGGAAGAGGAAAAGGCGGTAGAAGCAATAAAGGAAAATCCAAAATACTTCTATAGCTATGCGAGAAGGAAAACAAAAACGCGCGCTACCATCAGGCCCTTAAGGAAAGGAAATAATGAACTACCAGGCGATCTAAAAGAAATATCTGAAATATTGAGAGCTCAGTATGAATCGCTCTTCAGTACCCCAAAAAGTGACAAAGCGATACATGACATAAATGCATTCTTCGAAGAGAATTGACAGCCAAGATTGATGGTTGCAAAGAACTCAACTACTGGGAAAGAATACATACACTAAATCTGTACTTCCTGGAAAGAAGAGAGAGGTACATCACAATCTACATGTGAAAAATGATCGAAAAACTGGTGCAAAACTTCAAACTAAACCTAATTACTATCCAAACAACGCTGGAAAATAGGGAAGGCAGAATGTGTAGTGCTCCCAAATTAAAGGACCGACAAGGGACCTCCTCAAAACTGAAGGAAAATAGCTTGGTTGTCAGGAGACCAAGACTTTTTAACCAGCCAGCTTCCAAAGGACCTCAGAAACGTTACAGGGGTCAAAGTTGAAGTCTTCAAGAGAAGACTAGATGCCTTGCTCAGGACGGTCCCAGATGAACTTGGTGTACCTGGCTATGTGCGATGGAGAGCGCAAGAGAGCAACTCGCTCCTCCACCAAGCCAGACCTAGAGGCGGGGCCACCAGCTTGACCTTCGTGTGAAGAGAGACCAACACACGGAACCTGAACGATGTTAACGATATGTATATATATATTATTAATATAAACCCCAGGAATGTCTGTCAGTCGGTCACGCTCGAAAAGAGAAGAAGATTCTTGATATATACATATATATATATATATATGGGCGATATTTGTATTTTAATGGATTAGAAAAAGGCGTAATGAATTCTACTTACACATATTGATTAGGTAAAGAGGTTGTGTATATGGGTGTTGAATGTAAGGTTAGGTTAATTGAATGCCCGATTAGGTCAACTGTACGCCCTTGACAATTGGTTAGGTTAAGTCGTGATATTTTCGTTAGCTTTAACGAAAATATCACGACTTAACCTATCACGACTTAACCTAACCAATCGTCAAGGGCGTACAATTAACCTAACCGGGCATTCAATTAACCTAACTAATAACAGTCTTCGAACTACAAAAAATATTCCACCGTCGGCTAGGATATTTTTGCCACCCGCACGAAGGGCGGGTTCTCCGCTAGTATATATATATATATATATATATATATATATATATATATATATATATATATACATATATTATACTAAATTTCATTATATGTAAGACGTTCGAGAAAAAAGAGACTCTGATAACAATCTAGAGCCGCGCCCTGGCGACAGAAAGGGTTTATATTATTTCGAGGATTATATTATTCATTCAGTATTTCCTTCCAAACAGAAGTCACGTGCTGGTGATGCAGCGGGACTTCCGTTCCTTCTACCAAACGCAAGTCACGCGCTAGAGACGTAATCACCCTGTGCGGGTGACGCGGTTTGACTTCCGTTACTTCTAATAAAAACGAAGGGGTTCAGCGCCCTGAGATTGAGATTCCAGCACGCGACAGTTATTTACGGATCTCCGGAAAGGGGCAGGAAAACTCAGTCCGTATATCGTTCTGAAGATTTGATTCGAATAAGCCGGGTTAGCCGCGAATCTCCTGATTAAGACAGAGAAAGTAATCCGCACATGAAGTTTGAAAAAAAGGACAAGAACATCAATTCCAATATACTGTCTACAAGGTTAGGGAAAGAAGTAAAATTTTATTTATAATTTATTACAATTTATACTGCATGCTTTTTTATTGCATATTTTCTTAAAGTAAATATTTTTATTGATATACAGATATTGACCCATTGAGTCATGCATTAACAAAATTTATGGTAACAATATTTATTTTTAAATTTATACTTTTCCGCTACACGGAACGTTAACATTTAAGTGAAGAAATGAATTTATAAAATGTTACTCGACTTAAGACTTTATAATTATTTCCTTTTAAACAAAAGTTTTGTTATGTACCGTATTTGCCGAGATATGAAAGTTTTAAAAGGTGTCCCCTTTTTTTTGCCGACCCGATATATATATATATATATATATATATATACACAAACTCAGAATGGTTCCCTGAGAACATTATATGTTAAACACAGACCGTGCATGGAACAAGGAACTCTTCTGGGAAAATTAAATCCACTATAGTCCGAATAAG
>JAJOZX010002538.1:392500-595000 GCA_023014485.1 Bathynomus jamesi | reverse complement strand
AAATTTCTCGGTTTAAATATCATGTTGTTGTCTTCTGACCATTTGTATATTTTGTTCGTGTCCGTCTGCAAGGCCTCCACTTCATTTACATCGCTGATTTTTCTGCTGAACTTTGTATCGTCTGCAAAGGATGTTACTATACTGTTGCTGTTTACTCCACTGTCTATGTCTGTTAGCATGATAATGAACAGGAGTCGGGCCAGCACTGTCTCTTGCGGTACTGAACTGCGTACTTCGGATTCTGATGATGATACATCTTGAATTTTAATGACCTATAGACGTTCTCTGAGGAAGTTTTAGATCCATTTTCCCACTTTGCCTGTTATTCCCATATATTTCATTTTATGTGCTATTGTACCGTGATCGCATTTGTCGAAAGCTTTAACAAAATCTGTGTATATGACATCGTAGTTGTAATTGACTTCCAGTGCATCGAAGGTATTGTGGTAGTGTTCTATTAGTTGTGATAGGCTTCCAGTATCTCCAAGAAATCATAAATTTTCTCTCTAATTATTCTTTCAAATACTTTGGTGAGGTGAGACGTCAATAATACTGATCTATAGTTCTCTGCTTGGGATCTGTCCCCTCCTTTATATATAGGGACAATGCTTGCTCTTTTCAAGATGTTCGATATTTCTCGTGTCTAGGGATCTTCTCCATATCCAGCATAAAGGTGTAGCTATTTCATTTTTACAGTTTCTAATCAATAATCCGTTCCAATTATCCGGACCTGCAGCTGAATGTGGTTTCATTTGCCCTACAGCTCTAGTAGTATGACTCAAAAAAGAGAGTGTGTGCAGAGCAATTGCAATGTTGATCGTATGAATGCCGGTGCCACCCATCCCATCCCCTTTATTGCAAGGTGCCAACCCACCTCCCGCAGTGTCAGCCCACAGGGTGCAAAAAAAAGGGGGAAATTCCCACAGCAAACTGGGGGAGTCCACGTAACCTCTTTGTGGGAGAAGATGGGACGGCCTCACCCCCCAAAGGGGTATACCTAACCTAAGAGAAAGAAAGGAGGAGGAGGAGTCTTTGGGGGAGAAGTTGTGGCGGCCTCACCCCACAAAAGGGGATTCCTAACCTAAGTAGGTAAGCCTTAACCTAAGAAGGATAGAGACCATCCATCGCCTGGCCGCAGCCAGGCGCATTATGCGAGTTCAGGGGACCAACAGCTGTTATATAGAGGGTCTGGATTTGCCAGATACCACTATTTATTTATATATGGAGGGTTGTTAGATACCACTATTTTAATTATTTATTTACATATAGATGAGTTGCCAGATACCACTATTTATTTAAATTTTTATTTATGGAACGGTTACCCAGTTATTTAATTTATTTATTTATATATTAAAGGCAGGAGAAAGATGATCGCAATGCTTAGAGGGGTTGCCATTATTGAATTTATTTATTTATATATAGAGGGTTGTCAGATACCATTAATTTAATTATTTATATATTAAAGGCAAGAGATGCTCTCAATGCTTAGAAGGGGGTAGACAGTTACCACTATATATTTTATTTATTTATTTGTTAAAGGCAAGAAAGAGGGTGATGTTCTCCTTAATTTTCATTCTATTAAATATATTAAAGGCAGGAGAAAGATGATCGCAATGCTTAGAGGGGTTGCCATTATTGAATTTATTTATTTATATATAGAGGGTTGTCAGATACCATTAATTTAATTATTTATATATTAAAGGCAAGAGATGCTCTCAATGCTTAGAAGGGGGTAGACAGTTACCACTATATATTTTATTTATTTATTTGTTAAAGGCAAGAAAGAGGGTGATGTTCTCCTTAATTTTCATTCTATTAACTAAAGTACGAGACGACCTATCTACGGATAGATTTAAATTCTCTTTAGGAACATTATTGAATTAAACATGTCCCAATAATATACTATTATCGTTTTACAATGATATGAATCTCTCTCTCTCTCTCTCTCTCTCTCTCTCTCTCTCTCTCTCTCTCTCTAATCCGCCAGTTGGCTTAGAGGATTCAGAAGGCAGATGTGTGTATATATATATATATATATATATATATATATATATATACAGGGCGTCCCAAAAAAATGTATACACACTTTAAATAATTATAAAGGCAGTGTTTATTAAAATACATTTCATTTTCAAAATGTAATAGAATCTACAGACATTATTTAATTGTTTTGTCAACGCCTGTTTTCAAACTGACGTCCGTTCTGGTCCAGGCACTGCTGATAACGCGAAGCAATGGAATCGCAAACATCACGAAACATTTCGTTTGGTATTTGTGTGCATTCTCGTTCAATGGCTGCTCTCAATTCAGCGACTGTTGCAGGTTTTACAGCGTAGACTTTGTCTTTTAAGTATCCCCATAAAAAAAGTCTAGTGGTGTGAGGTCTGGTGAACGCGGAGGGTATTCTACGAAACCCCTTCGTCCAATCCACATCCACATCGTGCCAAGTACCACTCGCAATACTCCACTCTTCGGTCCGGATCATCTTCATTAATAGCATGGACTAATCTTGGAATGTAACTTTTCCATTGACAGCGCTTCAAAATGCGTTGGACAGACGATTCTGAAATTCGTACCTCACGACTCGCTTGCCGCACAGATTTTCTTGGACTTTGGTGATACGTTTCCAGTACTCTTTCTTGCTTTGTGGGGCTTGTCGATGTCCGTGGTCTTCCGGAACGCTTCTTGTGGACATTCTGAACAGTTCCATCGGCTTCAAACTTATCTCTAATTCGAGTGATGGTAAGTCGCGTTGGTGGATCTGTTTGAAACTCCCTCCTAAACTGTCTTTGCACTTCAACTGCGTTTTCACACTTCCAGTAGCATTTTAGAATGAATTTCCTTTGTTCAAAGCTTAGTCTGACTGCCATTATTAATTGTAATGGGTTTAACTTGGAAAGAAAGAAACATCAATTGAGCTATCAGCTGTTAAAGTGTGTATACATTTTTTTGGGACGCCCTGTATATATAACTTTTCAACTGCCAGATTGCGCTGTTCAGATATTCTTAACAATTGGCATAGAAATCCGTCAGTCTGCTTAGAAGGCATAAATGGCAGAGATGTTGTATATATATATATATATATATATATATATATATATATATATATATATATCGTTTGAGCTGCCAGATTGCATTACACAGATATTCTTGAAAATTGTCTTAGAAACCCGTCAGTCTGCTTAGAAGGCGTAACCAGCCATTTGGTATATATGTATATATATATATATATATATTCCTATCTCCCCAATTATTCCTTAATATCGTTTATATATACAACCAATAGAAATAAATACAACACCATTACATCATTCTGTTTATTTAGACGAGTTAAGAGAAAATAATTCATGAAATATATAGGAAATAAATATACATTCCAAAATATATACAGCAAAAATACACATATTAAACGAAGGAAATATATACATTCTTAAATAATAATATTGTACAGGATAAAACTATATACGAAAATATATATATATATATATATATATATATATATATATATATATATATATATATAAACAGCGAAACTTATATAAAATCAAAATACATATAATTTATGTTCTCCCGCGCTTAAGTAAAATACTAAACTCGCACGTGATCGAGTCTACAGTTACATCATTGTTGCTTTGTACTGTACAATACATACGATTTAGCATTACTTCACCACTAAATGTGCGGGTGCCTATACTCGATGGAAAGGGCCTTCATAGCATTCAATACTATTTTTGTAGCGGCAAGTCGCAACCACAATCGCATCATTGTGCTTTACTGTGTTTAAGAACAATTTCATGCCTAAAGTCACCTTAGCCATCATTCATAGAAACAACCCTCGCAGTTATGGGCACAAGGCTATTTACTGGCTCATACACATACAGAAGCAGACCGGGGTATACATAAAACACGCCCGCAGCACGGGAGGAGTACCCATTAAGGTAAATGGTCGTGTTTTTTGGGTTGATGGTCTAAGCGAAAACCATGCCACTGGTGAGAAGACTGTGTACTCCTTTTACGGTTGCTGGTGGCATGGATGCCCACGTCCAGAGTATGGAATCGTAGATATTCACGGTAGATCTCCTACCGATAGTCTTGTATGGACCCGCACCCGCGATCAAACTATAGACTCCCAGTTCACTCACAAGGTCTTGTGGGAGCATGGGTTTGATGCACGGATGGAAACAGATGGACAGTACAGCGAAGAAATAAACACCATCAAGCGTTCAATGGTGTCGGATCCTTTCAAATGCGGTGATAGCTTGTTCGGAGGGCGTACAAACCATTCAAGTTATACTTTCCGCCTACGGATGGCGTGAAACTCCATTTCTACGACTTCTGTTCTTTATATCCCTACTTGATGAAGAACAATCCGTACCCCGTAGGTGCACCTGGAAAACGGGTGGGACCTGACCTGCCCACCATCGATGTGTTCGCAACAATTTTGAACGGTTACTATTTCGGTCTTTCTTTCGTAGGTGTGCTCCCACCTCGCGATTTATGGATGCCGATCTTACCCGTCGTCATAGATCACAAGCTCATGTTTTCCCTGTGCGTGAAGTGAGCAGAGGAGAATAATTGGACTTGTAATCACAAAGCCAACCAGCTGAAGATCAGAGGTGTATATACAAGTCCTGAGCTGTCCCTAGCCGTCCGTCATGGTTACAGAATATTGAAGATATATGAAGTGTGGAGGTTTCAGAAACTCACCAACTTTTTCATGCCGTATATACTGTAAATACTTTTTGAAGGATAAAGTAGAAGCATCAGGCTACCCGCGAGGGGTTGAGAGCGAGGGTAAAAAATCGGCGTATATTGAGCGCTACCATGGCCGTGAAGGGATACAACTTGATCGGGCACAAATTGTTAAGAACTCTGGCAGGCGCTTTTGGGCAAAGTTTTGCCTAAATAATCTTTGGGGCAAGTTTGCTCAGAATACAGGTAAGGGGAACGTTCATTTGGCCAAAAGTTATAACGAGGTGTGGGATTATGTCAATACCCCCGAAATAGAGGCTATGAAGATCATGAACGTTAGTAGCACGTACATAACAAAGTACATCACCGAACTGGCCACACATACCTCACGTGTTACAAACATACCTGTAGCCATCTTCACAACGGCATAAGCACGCATCAAGCTTTTGGGACTACTACACTCTCTTGGGCGAAGGGTGCTATACGTTGACACAGATAGCGTAATATTCACAATGAGGGAGGGTGAATACATGCCGCCTATTGGGGAATTCCTCGGAGAGTTGACTGACGAGATCAAGGATGAGTATGGTAATGGTGTATACGCTGACTCCTTTCTATCAACAAAGCCAAAAACTTATGGGGTGCGGGTGAAGGTGGGGAAAGAGCTGAAATATATTGTGAAGGCGAAGGGCATCACGCTTAGCCTGACGAACCGACAGGTCGTTAACTTTAACACGTTGAAGGAGCTAGTGTGCTTAGAAGATGAGGGTGACCAACTTCCCCAACTGACTGTAGGAACCCACAATTTTCGGGCACAGAAACTGGGGTGTGTGAAGGAACTAAGGGGCACACAGGTGTGTCATAACACCTATAGGAAACTTTACAAGGTAACTGGCATCTATGATACCGTACCCTTTGGGTACCATAGCAAATGAATGTTATATATATATCTATTATTAACGAGATGTTTATTTATTACGTATATTTGAATATGTAAATATTTCAATTAAGGTTTCATTTTCTCCTCTGTGTGTGCGTGCGTATGTACAGGAAAAAGTCCTAAGCTCCGCACACTTTAGGATCAATCAAATGGTCATGTGACTCCTGGTACTACCTGGGTATATCTCTGCCCCTGCGTGCTCAGTTGGCCACTGCAAGCCCTGGAGCTCAGACGTATATTTCAAGAATTCTCACGTAGACGAAAAATAGTGATGGCGACTTTTGCTATTGCATGTTCGACGTTTATGAAGTGGTATTCGATAAAGTCGGAAGATGTGGTGAATACTGAAAGACGGCCTAGCCCTCCCCTCCTTTGAGACTATTAAGGCTACATTGAACGGCGCGAAGCTTGAGGAACAAGATGCTCAAATACTCTATGGATATTCTGGCGAGAGCATTGCCGGATTTTGCGGCACAAACGAGGTAATGGACTACGTTGTAGGGCTAAACTGTATAAAAACGTACATATAGCGTGAGGTGAAAGAAACAATGCGTGTAGAAGAGATGCAACGGGTATTGGTAGTGAGTCTTGTTGATGAGTGGTGTAACAGGCGGTATTATGTCATGCTGCATCATACCGAGTACGCGTACCCTGCGGCTGAGAATGTAAATCTCGTCATAATGGATAGTGTAAAGTACTTTTAACACTACATTCATATATATCATGACGAGGTTCGTAGTGAGGTTGTGGCTAAAGGCCTGTGATAATTTTTAATAGAATTTAGAGACGAGTATCGAATGTTAAACAAAAAGGATAAATACAGGCACATGTTTCTCTCAAATGGTGCGACGGATTGTTAATGTGTTTAGTTTGTGGAAATGAACGTCTAGTGCCATTCCGATAAAACATTAAAACCGATATTGCCCCATGTATCGGAAATTGCCCGGTATAATGGGGACAAGTACTCGCATGATTCTTTCATGCTGGAACAAACCCGTACACGATACATTAACGCTTGGTATGTCTCACTCCTCCACATCTGTCCCCGAGCCAAACAGCGCACCGCCTGGACATAGTCATCTCAGAGCTTGACCCGACTGGTTGTGAATTCTCACAATAGGAAACGATGGAGCTTCCTTTGAGCAGCATTCTCAATGCCGTATACGACGTGTCCGTGATGAAGTCATTGCGTGTGTTCAGACGTAAAACCGTTGCCATTAACAATGTACATGAAACGACTTGTAGACAAGCAAACTCTGGTAAACGTAATGTTGTTTATTTAAGTGTTGAGGAAATGAGTCTTCGTGATAGTTGAGAAGTGAGGTGAGGGTCGTTATAAAATAACTGCAGGTGTATGTACAAGAAGAGAACAGATTAGTGATACCCCCTCATATGCCATTGTTTGTACGTTGTGTATAAATAACGATCAGCCAAGCATTAATAATACGACTGATGTGGAAGAATGCATCTGATAATAACGTTCTTTTCCCCTCGTGAAACCGATTCATCCTCGACAGAATGTTTGAAATACGCATACACCGCTCTGCTCGACGGGTTTATTGAATGTAGGAATGAACATGGCGAGAATGGTCTAGAGCTGAATGCTTATTTAAGTGGTTTAGACTCTTCGAAATATCATGAACTTTGGTACAAAGGACTTGAGCGGTACAGGGCATAGCTCGCCTACACTGTTCTCCCTGAAGAGTTGTATCTTTATATAATGAGGTGCTGTCGTTACGATTTAGAAGATTATTTCAACTGCCGCTATTCGTTGTGAAGAAGAAGAATTCACGATTGAAAAGCTCGGATCGGTAAGAAAAAACCCTCGATTGGAAAAGTGTTTATAAACTTCAATTTAATAATGATGTTGTAGCTAACGACGCCCTCTTTGTGCGTGCTTGTGATTGTATTCTGTCCGTGTTTAAAGATAACTTGCCAACCAATTGTAAGGTGGGGACAAAAATAGTATTGAATGCTATGAAGGCCCTTTCCATCGAGTATAGGCACCCGCACACCTTCAGTGGTAAAATAATGCTAAATCGTACTTATTGTATTGTACAAAGCAACAAAGATGTAACTGTAGACTCGATTACGTGCGAGTTTAGTATTTTAGTTAAGCGCGGTAGAACATAACGTATATAAATTTTTATTTTATATAAGTTTCGCTGTTTATATATATATATATATATATATCGAACTTCTCGCCCTCTTTCCACTCCTGAATCCTCTGCTCTTCGGCATCATTCAGAGACCCATGACCACCCGTGGCCCCAGGACTCCTTTGCGATTTTGTCGTCTGCTTCTAATTCACTTGATCTTAAAATTTTAGAATCCCTTTTTATCAAGAAATTAAATCCAGAACTAAACGATAGCCTTTCCTCGATAAAATTACATACTTCCTAACCAAGCAATACCTTTTTAACGCAACTAACGCACTAACTTAAGTTGTTTTTTCTTTCCTTTCTCTCCACTTGTCATTTGTAACTTTTACCATCCACGTTAGTCCTTTTTAAAAAAAAATTTAAATTTTTTAAATTTTAAACTTAACATTTTTAAACTTTTTAATTTTTGAAATTTTAGTTTTTGTTTTATTTTTACTTTTATTTTGTTTTACAGTATAATCCAGTTTTTTTTTTTTTTACACTAATTTTTTTTTATTGGATTTTATTATTGTACAGTTTGACAATTGTATTTACTTTAGTTTTATGATTGTTTTTTTAGATGCTTCTATTTAGTCCCTGAAGATGGCCCCTGAGTGGACCAAAACGTATGGCCAATAAATGTTGAGAGTCGTATCTCTTGTTTTCATATTCCTATTGAGGATAAGGTTCCCGAAGAACACTTCTATCGTAACTATATATATATATATATATATATATATATATATATATATTAATGGGTGTATAGTATTATCATGTACTATTATTATTTTTTATATAAGTTTTGGTGTTTTTATATATATATATATATATATATATATATATATAATATATATATCTTAGGGCGTATTTGCTTGTACATATATTAAATGTTTATAGTTTTATCCTATACTAATATTATTATTATAGAATGTATATATATCCTTCGTTTAATGTGCGTATTTTTGCTGTATATTATTTTTGAATGTATATTTATTTCCTATATATTTCATGAATTATTTTCCCTTAACGCGTCTAAATAAACAGAATGATGTAATAGTGTTTTATTTATTTCTTTTGGTTATACATATATAAACGATATTAAGGAATAATTGGGGAGATGAGAATATATAAGGCTGTAACGTATATTTTGCTTGATTTTTTAGTTTATTCAGAACAAAAATTAAATGATTTATAATGACAAATTTGCTCGAATTTTTAGTTTCTTCACAACAAAAATTAAATGACATAATGACAAATTAATCATCAATATAATTCCCTTCTTTTTCTATCACCTCCCACCTATAGAAAAGTTTTTTATGTCACGTTCGAAGAAATCCCTTGGTTTCGAGTTAAAAAAAGCGATCACTTCGTTTTCAATAGCTTCCCTGGATTGTAACTTTTGTCTCTCTAGGTGGTGTTGCAGACTTCCGAATAAATGGTAGTCTGAAGGTGCGATGTCCGGAGAATAAGGTGGATGAGGCATTTTTTCTAAACCAAATGCTTCCAATTGGTGATTCCAGCAGTGTGAGGGCGCGCGTTATTCTGGTGGAATAGAGCACCTCTGCGATTAGTTAATGCAAGACGTTTTTCTTGTAATACCATCTTCAATCGTTGGAGTTGTTGGTTATCTGTTGATTATATGTGATTGTTTGGTTATCTGGCATATCCCACCAAACGCATAGCAAAATTTCCTTTGGATGGTGTCCATTCCTCGGTTGAAGTTCAGGCTTTGTTTCACGGCTAAGCCACTGATGTCGACACTTAATATTGTTATGAAAGACCCATTTTTCATCCCCAGTAACGATCCGATTCAAAAACGGTGCCTTCATTGCCGAGAATGCAGTGATGTGCAAATATCGATTCAATGTTGAAGATTTGCTTGTAACAAATCATGCGGAACTCATTTTCCAACCTTCACTACTTTTCCTAACAGCTTCAAATGACGATGAATGGTCATACGCCTAACGCCGAGTTGCAGGCCAAGTTCTCTTACAGTTACCGTTGGGTTTTCTTCCACTGGTGCTTTCAGCAACTCTTCATCTAACTCATTAGGTCGTCCTCTTCGTTGATAATCTTTCAGACTGAAGTTTCCATTTCTGAACTTCTCAAACCATCTCCTACACATCCATTCGCTCACAACATCATTTCCGTAAGCTCTTTGAATGTTTTTTTGCGGATTCACTAGCGTTAGATCCCTTATGGAACTCATAGGGCATCACATGTCGAATATGCTCTTTCTTGGGCTCCATGTTTTTTCAATTACTGTAATATCGTCGGGGTGGCGTTGTAACTGTATGAAAAACACCAGAGAAAATATTCATTAGCCTAATCCTACACTAGCCTAAGTCATTCTATATCATTCTGTGTCGTGATAAAGCTTGTGCGAACCTGTCGCCGCGTGTATTTTGCAACATTTCTAAAACTATTTCACATTATCTTGAGGTTATTCTATTATCTATCGTCCGTTTTCTAATCGAGCAGAATTTATGTTACAACCTGATATATACCAAATGGCTGGTTACGCCTTCTAAGCAGACTGACGGATTTCTAAGCCAACTGTCAAGAATATCTGAATAGCGCAATCTGGCAGCTGAAAAGTTATATATACACACACACATACACCTACCTTCTAAGTCTTCTAAGCCAACTGGCGGATTAGAGAGAGAGAGAGAGAGAGAGAGAGAGAGAGAGAGAGAGAGAGAGAGAGAGAGAGAGAGAGATTCATAGCATTGCAAAACGATAGTAGTACATTATTGGAACATGTTTAATTCAATGTTCCTAAAGAAAATTTAAATCTATCCGTAAATAGTGCTTCTCGTACTTTAATTAATAGATTGAAAATTAAGAAGAACATCACCCTCTCTTGCCTGTAACAAATAAATAAATAAAATATATAGTGGTAACTGTCTACCCCTTCTAAGCATTGAGAGCATATCTTGCCTTTAATATATAGATAATTAAAATTGTGGTATCTGACAACCCTCCATATATAAATAAATAAATTCAATAATGGCAACCCTCTCTAAGCATTGCGATCATCTCTCTCTTGCCTTTAATATTAGTGGGGCGGCATAACAATCGAATTGTTCGTTTTTGATACAAGCATGAAAATTGGCGCAGAGATAGATAAATAGATTGTAAAAAGATTTGGATATGGAGGCATCACGAAATTTTATTATTTTCAAAATGGCGGCCAAGATGGCAGCCGAAAAATATCAAAATATCAAAATGCTCTTAGAGTATCAACTTTGGTCTCAAATTGAAGCTTATAGTCAGAGGAGTAACATCTACTCTTAAGTGATAGTGGGAATATTGATATTTCAATCTATAAAATAGGTTTATTGAAAAATTGAAAAAATTGAAAAATATCAAAATGTTCTTAGAGTATCAACTTTGGTCTCAAATTGAAGCTTACAGTCAGTAGTTTTTTTTATCTGACAGTGCTAAATTTAGTGCTTTATTTTTTATTATTATAAGTGAATTTAGCTGATATATCTCTCTCTCTCTCTCTCTCTCTCTCTCTCTTTCTCTCTCTCTCTTCTCTCTCTCTATATGTATATATATATATATAATATATATATAATTATATATATATATATATATATATATATATATTAATTTAGCGTTAATTTTTAGACAAAGAAGCGTATCCACATCTTTTACCGATCAATTATAAATATCTATCACCAACCTTTGCGATTGTTAGTAACGTTATTTAATAAACACTGTTGGTATAAAGCAGGACTAATTTCATTTTGTTGCGGCATGTTTAAATCACACACTGTGGTTGGGATCAGGAGGGATGGGAAATTATTACGTTTAATCAGATAGTGACTGATTTGTGCTTGTCGCTCTGAATGTGATTGTCACTGCTGTGGGGGCGATAAGGAGGGGATGAGGGTGCCATTACGTTTTGCTACGTCATCGGGGCTGCATTTCCGATGTCGCCTGGCGTGTGATGAAATTGTGTTGTGGGGAAAACGATGAGGAGGGATGTGAGTATCATTCGATTAATGTGCCACTGGGGCTGACGGAATTTAGTCGCTGAGTGTGTGTTCTGTGTTCACATCTCTGTGGGTAATATCTAGTTGAATTGCTACAGTTGAAATATTAATGTAATATTGTTTTTTTCTCTTTGAAGGCCGCCTGTAAGGAACATCATGTCGTCTAGTCAAAGCTTCATCGTCGATGATCCAGAGCGTCTGTGGTCATCAGTGTCCGTGCATCCAACTGAGATCAACTGGAACCTGTGTATCATCTGCCAAGCGGACAAGGCAGAGCAGCTAACACGTCCTTCACAGTCGAAAAGAACTGACGTTGGGAGTGGATACATTTCACTGGCAGAAAATCTAGTGAAATTCAGCGAGCTGGGTCAACTTCCACAGACACTGAAGATAGAGAGACTGGATGAAGGGTGCGGCATTGAAGCCGCCATGGTTGCACACAATGCACAGTATCACAAGAAATGCCAGCTGAAATTCAACAACACTATGCTGAAGAGAGCAGAAAAAAGGAAACTGGAAACGGACGGTCATTGCCAAGATGGAGACGAAAAAGCACATGAGGTCGGAATTCGTAGTTTCTGAGAAGGGCGTCCAAGAAGCATTGTGCTTCTTCTGCAGACAAGCAGCTGGCGCAGAAGGATTCCGCGCAGCATCAACCTTCTAGCTAGACAGGCAGGTGCGGGCCTGGCCTGAGATTCTTGAAGACACACACCTGCTTGCCAGACTCAGTGTGGGAGAAGTTGTGGCTCTGGAGGCTAAGTACCATGCCAAATGTTTAGTAGGTTTGTACAATCGAGCAAGGAAGGCAAAGGCTGCCGAATCTAAAGAAACTGCTCGCGAGAGGGAAATAGCCACTACCGTCTTCGCCGATTTGGTTCTATACATCGAAGTAACACGTCTTGGGGCGACAGCACCTGTGTTCAAACTGATTAATATTGCTCGCCGCTACGCGGCTATGTTGGAGAAGGTAGGAGTCAAGGTAATGGCAGAGTTAACACGACACGACTGAAAGAACGACTCCTGTCACAGTTCCCAGACATGAGTGCCCACAAGAAAGGAAGAGATGTCCTTCTGGCATTTAATGACGATGTTGGTTCTGCGATTGCTAAATCCTGCGAGTTAGACAGTAACAGAGATACGGTGTGCCTTGCTCGTGCAGCACAGGTAGTCCGCCGCCAAATGTTTCAAGAAGCCAAGCCCTTCACTGGTTTCACTGAAGGATGCCAAGAAGAATCTGTACCGCAACTACTGCTTTGCTAGGCGAGAATGGTCCTGGATGGTGCCAATATTACAGAACACGTGACACACACGACGCATGCAGCACTAACCTTCGCCCAGTTGGTGAAGTTCAATAGTGTCAAGCATAATCGGACGCCTGGGACAACAGCCGCTGTCAATGTCGGGCACATACCCTCTCAGGAGACACCTTTTCCCACCTACCTAGGGTTGATGGTTCATGCTCACACACGCAACAGGAAATTGGTTGACAGGCTTTTTCACTATGGGATTAGCATCTCATATGACCGTGTTCTCCGAATCTCAGCACAGATGGGAGACAACGTCTGCCAGCAGTTCCAACGACAGCAAGTAGTTTTCCCTCCAAAGATGCGCGGCGGTGTGTTCACAACTGCTGCTGTCGACAACATAGATCACAATCCAAGTTCAACAACAGCTAAGGAGTCCTTCCATGGTACTGCTATCTCCCTATTCCAGCATCCATCCTTCAATGGCGAAGGTGTTAATCGGAGTATCGCCATCGCAGAAGGGTCCGGTAAAGCAAGCGATAAGAAGATCGTCATAAACTTGCCGTACAAGTATAATAACATTCCAACTGTCACCAGCACCATTACAAATCAAACTATCCCACCTGCTGATGTGGTGTCTCTGTGCCGAGAAGGCTTCCCAGAACAGAGGAAGACTGAATACCTGTGGCTAGACCACGTCAGACAGGCCCTTGAAAGGTCTGACGTAGAGGAAAACACGTCTTGGGCTGCCTTTCACGACAGCCGTCAACCATCAGAAGCTCAAGTTATATGCCCCACTTCTTTGCTCCCACTCTTCCTTGAGAGAGCACACACAACCGCCATGATCCGACATTCAATGGACGTTGTGCGAAAATGTATTGAACATGTTAATCCAGGGCAGACACCAGTAATCACCGTCGACCAACCCCTGTTTGCTTTGGCCAAGCAGATTCAGTGGAAGTGGCCAGAGAGCTACGGGGAAGACAAACTAGTGGTCATGTTTGGTGGTCTCCACATCGAGTTGGCAACCCTGAAGATGGTGCGTGACTGGCTGCAAGGAAGTGGTTGGGTTCATGCATTAGTGCAAGCCGAGATCGCATCACCAGGGACAGCTGATTCGTTCTTGCACGCAGCCCACATCACGCGTACAAGACGAGCACACCAGGTAACCGCATCTGCACTATAAAGAGTTCCAAAAAACCTTAGCCCCCCATTTGCAGCTTACATGTTTACTTATATCGAGATAGTTTTTTGTGATTATAAAAATATATAAAATTCTTTATTTATTGCAAGTATTAAAATTACTCTAGCTGATAAAGTGATAATATAATGGCTTCTCAATTAATTGGTGATTCGGAGAGGCAACGTGTGATAGATCGCATACGAGCAATAACATTTCGGGAAGCTCGTGATGCTGGAGTCACCTTTATAATACGTTCATGGGTTGCCAAAAAGTTGCGAAGAAGTGAGGACTTCGTCAAAAGAAATTGGAATAAAACTTTGGATGAATGTGAAATGGATACAACCAAATCTGGGCGCCCAAATTTGCCACTCTCTCAGGAAACAAAGGTCATCATTGAAAGCGGTACGCGTAAGCGGAAAAACAGCTGTGCTAAACTTTCTAGAGAGATCGAAGTGTTGAGAGGAAAGATCGTTAGTGGTGAGATCATTCGACTGTACCGTCATAGGCAAGGTTTAAAGCCTTGGCATGAACTTCCAAAGCCAAGAAAAACTCAACTTAACATCGATGACAGAATGTGGTTTGCCCATTATCTTGAAAATTGGGATGTGGATGATTTCATGCATTTAGCTGTCTCCGATGAATTTTTTGTTTACGTAACACGTCGGCCTAACTACCAAAATGATCGAGTGTGGGCCACAACACCAGATGAAATCGATGACAATGAACATTATCGCGAATTATTAAAAAGTCCAGACTGTGTTGGTGTGTTTGTTTTGTTCACTGCAAAGCTCATGTGGGTGCTGAAGTCAAATGGTCAGAGTTGGGATGGACAGTATTTTCGTTATATTATTCTATCCCAGCATGTCATTCCTTTTCTAAGAAACCCAAACAATGTTATGGCTGTCGATCAGGTCACACTTCTGCACGATAAGGCCCCCTGCTTTAAGGCATTAGCCACTCAACAGTTGTTGCGGAACCATGAGATCGATTTCTTTGGAAATGAAGAATGGCCAGGAAATTCTCCTGACCTGAACGTCTGTGAACACATTGGATCAGTTATAAAGGACAAGGTTGAATGTCTCTTGTTTCAAGAACCTGCTGCAAATCGATTTTCGAAGAATACAATGACGCAACACATTGAAACTGTTTTAGCAAATTTGCGTAACGATCAAGATCTATTCACGTCACTTTTGGCAAGCTACCCAAAGCGAATTCAGGCTGTCTTGGAAGCCAATGGCGGGAACACCAAGTTTTAATTGTTTCTCATTAAATGCAGGAGTAAATTCTCTTTTGTAAGGTATGTTTAATTTTACTGTACCTCTAATGGTTTAGGCCATGGGCGGGGGGGGCTAAGGTTTATTGGAGCCCCGTACATCTTACAAAAACGAGCATACGACAGAAGCTGTCAGATACATCCAGCTGAGGCAGGGGAGGCAGAAAACTTTGAAGACTGGTGCCATAACAGAACACATGCATATCCTCAATTTCAATATTGGGCAACCGTGCTGGAAATAGAGCTTCTGATACTCGTCTACGTGCGTTCTCTAAGGTAGGCATCATTCACCATGTATCTCGACGCCCTGACTGAACTCGTCCCCTGGTTCCACGCTCTGGATCGCATCAACTACGCTAGGTGGATCCCAGTTCACCTGAAAGACATTGCTGAACTTTCAACAAAGCACCCAGATGTGGCCGCAAAATTCACGGCCTGCAGCTTCACAGTTCAGAAGACCCAGAAAGTGTTCTCCTCAACCCCAATTGACCAAGCACATGAGCAGAACAACGCCCTAATTAAAGGGAACGGTGGAGCTGTTGGCCTTACGGACAACCCAAGGGCCCTTCGGCGTTGGATGATTGCTTGACCAGAAATCGCCGCGGTAATACAAGAGTTCCAAGATGGGTACCAGCACAGGGGAATGCAAATTGACACACGGCACCACGATCAGACAGCCAGTGTGCAGACTGCATTTACCAAAGATGTCATCTCCCTTGTTAATGTGATAGAAGATCTTGGCAACCCATTCGAGGAAGAAAGCGTGGACCTGATTGTTCTCGACTCCAAGGAAATTGCAGGTCCTGCAGGGTCGATGCTGTCCAGAAGGTGAAGATGATTGGCAAGGAGCAGTTCAAAACCTTCACTAGAGAGCGTCTGGTAGAAAGAACGAAGCCCATTCATGACATCATACGTCGCAACAAGCTGAACGTTTTTGTCAACCCCAGGCCGAAGTCCATGCTGACGCTCCTGTTACAACCTGTATAATTATTGATGGGGCTGCCATAGTTCACATGTTGAAGCCCGCTGCTGTAAAGAACTTTGATGAGTATGCTAGTCAGATATTCATTCCCTACCTGTCCACAAAACTGCAGCAAGTGACACGCCTGGATCTAGTGTTAGACACCTACAAGCAGGATTCGCTGAAAGGCATGGCAAGAACAAAACGAGGACAAGGAGTGCGCAGACGTGTTGTAGCTGTAACTGCCATACCAAGAAATTGGCCAAGTTTCCTCCGTGTGGACTGCAACAAGACGGAGTTGTTTAGGTTCCTGTCTGAAGATGCCCTCCGGTGGTTCAACATGGAGGGCAAACAGCTAATCATCACCGATGGAGAGAGAGTCCTCAGTAAGCCGCCACTGGATGATCTGGCATCACTCGCTCTATGCCACCATGAGGAAGCCGACACTCGCATGTTGCTGCATGTGTCACATGCTGCACAGCATGGCCAGCGCAAGATCATGCTTCGAACGGCTGACACAGACGTTGTGGTGTTGGCCGTGTCTGTGGTACCGGAACTGCAACCTGGAGATGAACTGTGGCTGGCATTCGGAACTGGAGTGATTTCGGTACTTGTCAGCACACAAAATAGCAGCTGGGCTTCGTCTACAGAAGGCTCATGCATTGCCGATGTTTCACGCTCTGACTGGATGCGACACCGTGTCCAGCTTTACTGGGCATGGTAAGAAGACTGCCTGGACCATCTGGGCTGTCTTTCCGGAATTAACAGCTGCGCTGCTGAAGGTCTCTTCAGCACCAATTACTGTACCAGAATGTGTCATGTCTACCATCGAAAGGTTCGTCATCCTCTTGTACGACCGAACAAACAACAGCTCTGACATACATATAGCTCGACAGAAGATGTTTGCAAAGAACAACAACGTGCAGTTGATTCCACCAACAAGGGCAGCTCTAGAATAGCATGTGAAGAGGGCGACCTACCAGGGAGGTCATGTGTAGGGACAGACACTTCTTCCAAATCCAGATCTCTCTTGCCCCACTAACTAGGGATGGACCAAGACTGGTGACCGCCTGTACGAACCACACTGGACGAACCTACCCGAGGCATCAAAGGCCTGTCAAGAGCTGGTTTCATGCAAGTGCACAAAAGGATGTATGAAGCGCTGCACCTGAAGAAAGGCTGAACTTCCATGTACGGCCTTATGTGTGTGTGAGGGGAATTGTTCTTCTCGGTAGTGATACGTAGCATGTAGTTATGTGTTGTTGTTGTTGTGTAAATAAAATATCAATCAACTCAATTTGGGACCAAAGTAAATACTCTACGAGCATTTTGATATTTTTCAATTTTTTCTATAAACCTATTTTATAGATTGAAATATCAATATTCCCACTATCACTTATGAAGTAGATGTTACTCTTCTGACTGTAAGCTTCAATTCGAGACCAAAGTTGATACTCAAAGAGCATTTTGATATTTTTAAATTTTTCAAATTTTTTCAATAAACCTATTTTATAGATTGAAATATCAATATTCCCACTATTACTTATAAAGTAGATGTTACTCCTCTGACTGTAAGTTTCAATTTGAGACCAAAATTGATACTCTAAGAGCATTTTGATATTTTGATATTTTTCGGCTGCCATCTTGGCCGCCATTTTGAAAATAATAAAATTTCGTGGTGCCTCCATATCCAAATCTTTTTACAATCTATTTAGCTCTTCTCTGTGCCAATTTTCATGCTTGTATCAAAAAATTAACAATTCACGTCGATATGGCAGCTATGCCGCCCCACTATATATAAATAAATAAATTAAATAACTGGTAACCGTTCCAGAAATAAAAATTAAAATAAACAGTGGTATCTGGCAACTCATCTATATGTAAATAAATAATTAAAATAGTGGTATCTGACAATCCTCCATATATAAATAAATAGTGGTTTCTGGCAAATCCCGACCCTCTATATAACAGCTGTTGGTCCAGTGAACTCGCATAATGCGTCTGGCTGCAGCCAGGCGATGGATGGTCTCTATCCTTCTTAGGTTATGGATTACCTTCTTAGGTTAGGAATCCCCTTTTGGGGATGAGGCCGCCCACCTTCCGCCCTAAAGACTCTTCTCCTCCTTTCTCTCTCTTAGGTTAGGTATTCCGTTTTGGGGGGCGAGGTCGTCCCACCTTCTCCCACAAAGAGGTTAGGTGGACTCCCCCCCAGCTTTCTGGGGGAATTCCCTCCCTTTTTTTTGCACCCTTGAGGCTGGCACTGGGGGTAGGGGGTTGGCACCTTGCAACAAGGGGGTTGGGTGGGTGGCACCGGCACTCATATGATTAATATTGCAATTGCTCTGCACTCTCTCCTTTTGCGGTCATACTACTGCTGTCGCTTCAGCTTCATGGGTAAAATCAGTCTGTTATACACTCTCCTTCCAATTTCTCTTCAAAGAACGCATCTATGTCAGGTATTGCTTTGTCCCTTTTTGGGGTACTAAAAACTGATTCATATTAGGCTTTCAATGCTTCAGATATTTCATTTGGATCGTCGGTTAGTTCATTATTTCTCTTCCTTAAGGCCCCATAGCGGCGCGTGTTTTTGTTTTCCTTTTCGCATAGCTGTAGAAATATTTTGGATTTTCCTTTATTGCTTCTACCGCCTTTTCCTCTTTCCTCTCTGTATGGTCCTTAATCAGGGCTTGTGTTTCCCTATCGATACCCTCCGGTTTTTCTTGTATTACTTTCTTGGCATTGTCTCCGCAGTTGGCTAACTTCGCCCCACTCTTTCTTTTGCGGAATATTCTTCTCTTTTGCCTCTCTAGCCAGCTCCTCTTTCCTTTTGGCTGTGATTTCGGAGCATATTTTTCTAAAATTATCAGCGTTTTTTCTTCCAAGGTTGTTAGTATTTCTTCAGTTGTTTTATTCTCTAAAACTGTTCTCCCCTCTATTTGAACCATGTGCGATCGCTTTCCAATTTATAGTCTTGGAGTTAAAGTTAAAGACCCCATATTTGCTTCTTTCCTCAATATCTGTATTGTCTTTTAATGTTGTTGTCATATTTGTTGATATCTCGATTAATTTGTGGGCTGAGATAATGGTTGGGGTTATTTTTATATCAGCAATCAAGTTCGTGTTTTTCGTGAATACCAGATCTAGGCAGTTATTTTTTTGGGTATTTTCTGTTATCTCCTGTGTCAGCATAAACTCATTTGTGAGAGCCATCAACATTGCTTGCTCAGGGTCTTCTCTTGTGCCCCCATTGTCCTGGTGTGTGTATATATATATATATATATATATCCCTATCCACCTTATATATATATATATATATATATGAAAATGAAAATGAAAAAGTTTATTGGCAGACTATAGTCCATATTACAAATATTATTAATACAATAACAGTTCACATACTAAGGATAAAAATATATACAATTGATTAGAAATAATATGAGTGCCAGTGACGTTTGTCAGTTTTGTGCTCCGTCTTACTATCAAATTAACAGGGTTTAAAGTCAGTGAACTGGTATGTTACCTATACAATAAAATTTGTAAATGTGCCAAGATTACCCAGTTACAATCTTATTAGATGGTCCACAATACTTAATTAATAATAATAATAATACATATAATATATCCTCAAAATTTTCTAACGACATCCGGCACTACCTTCTTGGACCTATGAGGAGGTTAACAGTGACCTTGAAATAGCGGGTATACGAACGAACGAGCGAGTGAGCCATTTAAAAATTACGAACTAAACGAATGAAAGAGTGAATTTTAACTACATAAACGGTTCAAAATATTTTCAAAAGGCCAGGGAAAGGCTCTGAAATCTTAAATGAAAGACCAAGCAAATAAATAGGTTTTATTACTTTAGATATATTTACAAACTTACACGCTTACATGATTTAAAGGGACAAGGAGTGGGCACTCCTTTTAGCATCCCCATCCCGTTCCTCTCTCCAGCCCAACCCCCACCATATACACTGCGAATCTTCCGTTTAATAGTAAAAGTTTTGACGGTGATCGTGGGAAATGTATGTTTCATTACGGTATGATCGTACAGTGACTCCGCGTGTATACTTTTTGTGTCATAGTAATAGTTACATAATTAATATGAAAAGATGCCTGAACATCGAACCGTTGGTATCCCGAGCATGATTTAAAGGGACGAGAAGTGGGACCCCTTTCGGCGTTCCCCTCATCTCCACCCCCAACCACCCCCCACCAGCTACGCTCCCCCGCAAGCCGTTACAGATACAATGGGGTCGTCTGCTATAAATCTCGTAGAAAATCCATTGTTATGTTTTATATTTGACAAAGTAGATCATATTAGGTCAGACCTTCTTGTATCTGTTTGTCATGATTTTTATGATTCAGAAGAAATAGAACATGCGAGAGTACAATTAAACACCCTGTTCAGTGCTACCCTCTCAACTCGTAGAGGTAATTCTAAAAACGAGAATACCCTGAAACACATTATAAATAAAGTGTCGACCCTCTGGGATAATGAGAATAATATTACCTTTTACGTTACTAACTTCCATAGAATACCAGTAATCTCTATGGGTGACGTAAACGTCTCGATGATCCTCAAACAGTATAATGAGGTACAAAAGTCGATAGTTGACCCGAAACACCAACACGTGGTGTCAAATCAGAAAAACGCGATTTCCCTAGAACAGTTCCGGCCAGAGTTAGATGCGTTGAAAGAGACGCTCCTCCTAAAGCCCAGTTACTCGGAAGTAGTTCAGCAAGCCAGATATCCAAGAAGCGCGTCGGGCAGCGAGGGAAACGAAATCCCCGCCTCCAACTCCCCCCCCTGAAGGTGGGGTGGAAACGCAGCATGCAGGGGTAGCGGTCAACCCCCCTCCCGTTCAGGAAAGGACCCCTGCTCCTGATCTCACAATGAGGAACAGGGACGGTCCAATGCCGAGAGTCGAGGCATCATTGCCCTCTTCTCTGCCTCCCACTGCATAGGAGAGGTGTTCGATTACGCCTCGCTCGGTGCGCATTTCCCCCCCCTCCCACCGAAGAAGGAGAGGCACGCGCGGCCGTCAGGTTATGAACACCGCTAACAGACCCTCACCATGCCACAGAGTAAGGTTGTGCCACCCATCCCCCAGGCAGGCGAACCCTGCCTCAGGGAGATCGAGGGAGCAGGACGGGTGGGTAACTGGTAACAGGCGCCCTTCCCGAAGGTTTCCTCAACCGGTCTCCGCGGCGAGGCCACCGATGGAGAATCTCACCCTATTTGTGTTGTGTCGCGAATTCAGCTCTCGAACGAGGCAAGCCATATTCGACACATGATGGAAGAAATCATTGGTGAACACAGTATAGTGATAGTTAATAAACTAAACACGAAATCTCCGTATTATAACTCTTTTAAAGTAATAATTAAAGGTGTAAATGCGCATTTCAACCCGATTAATATGAGTCAATGGCCAGACGGTATTCTTGTTAAGTTTATTCACTTTTCCAGGAGATTTGATAACAGGCAAAATAATATAATAATAATAATAATAATAATAATAGTCTAATAATAATAATAATAATAATAGGCGCCCTAACGGTAATGCCTGAAAGTTGTACTGTGTATAATAATAGTTGTACTGTGTATAATAATAATAATCTTACTAATAATAAATTCTCTATCAGTCATGGTTGATAACTTTACCTTACCTTAATTTACCTTAAAGCGCTTCTGCCTCAAGGGTGCGCTGCTCCCACGAAGTCCACTCAGCGCCTCCTGAGGCGGGGCCACGACGGGGTCGCCACCCTTCTTTTCTCTTGCTCCTGCCATACGATTTGGTCCCCTATTGAATTTGTGGGGGCTGGTCTGGCAGAGGAATACCCTGACACTGTGGGTTGGTCGGGTATGTTGGCTAAAAACATGTCCAAGTGTTTTTTAAAAGTATCTACTGGGACTGCACTTATATCTCTAAGGTACTGAGGCAAGGAGTTAAACAGGCGAGAACCCTGCCTAGAGATACTATTATATTGAAGGGTTTGAATCCTTCTCAGACTGTTTGGTGGGAGGTGATATTTTTTACACATTCTGCCAGTTCTTGTTAAGGTGGGCACAATTGGTTCAGTATTGGGGGCAACTAAAAGCCCTTCTAGAATTTTCCAGGTGTAGATTAGGATGTATCTCTCAAACCTTCTCTCTATGGAATAAAGGTTGAGGCCTCTAAGCCTATCCCAGTAGTTTAATTTGTTTTTACTCACCTGTTGCCCATCAGGTTGTTTAATATACGAGGTAAAGGTTCTTTGTAGGCCCTCAATTTTTTGCAATTCATTCTGTTTGTGGGGAAACCATAATTGAGAGCAGTAGTCAATGCGTGGAAGGACAAGTGATTTCCACAGGGTAAGCATGGTCATACTGTCCCTAGTTCTGAATGTCCTCAGTATATATCCTATTAGTTGTTTGCATGATGAGGTTACTTTGTCAATGTGCCTGTTGAATGTTGCATCTTCAGATAATATAATCCCTAGATCCCTGACATGATCAGTTTGTGCAATATCTTTTCCTGTGGGTCCAGTGTAGTTGAATTGTTCTTTCAGGTATTTATTTGGTCCATACTTAATTAGTTCAAATTTGTCTTCATTGAAGGCCATATTGTTTGCATCTGCCCATGCATATATAGTTTGTAGATCTTTTTGTAGCTCTACACAGTCTTCTTTTTCTGTAATTGGTCTTAGTATTCTGGTATCATCTGCGAATGACAGGAGAGAGCTTCCTAGGTTACAGTTTATATTGTTTAGCATTATAATGAATAGAATTGGTCCTAGTACTGTGCCTTGCGGCACTCCACTAATCACTTCTTTTTCTATAGATCTTGCTCCATTTACAGTTGTTATTTGTTTTCTGTCAGAGAGAAAGGCATGGATCCATTTTCCTACTTTTCCACAAATACCAAGTTCTTTTAGTTTATGGAATAATATACCATGGTCAACCTTGTCAAAAGCTTTTGCAAAGTCTAGATAGATGACATCAACATTGTGGTTTTCTCCCAAGTATTGTAGGATTGTATTGCAATGGTCTATAAGTTCAGTAAGGCAGGATCTCTTGTGTCTGAAGCCATGTTGAAAGTCTTCTAAGAGATGTTCATTTTCTATAAAACTGACAATGTGCCTTTTCAGGACTTTCTCAAATATTTTAATAATATGGGAAGTCAAAGATATGGGTCTATAGTTCTTGGCTTCCTTTCTTTTGCCTCCTTTGTAGATTGGGGTAATATTTGCTTGTTTCATGATTGGTGGTATTCTACTGGTGTCTAGTGAGGATCTCCACAGGATTTTCAAAGGCAGAGATAAAGTATGTTTGCATTCCTTAAGAATCTTGGCTCCAATTCCATCTGGACCAGGGGCTGAACTCCCCGGTAGCTCTGTTATTGCCTGTTGTATATCTCTAGTGGTTATTTGTATATCTTCCAATAATGGTCTGTCTTGGTCATTTTCTTCTCTATCAAAAAATGCTGTAGTTTTTATTTTCTTTGCTACTACAGGGGTACTCCAGCTTAAAGCATATTGAGATTGTAAAATGTTTGCCATTTCCTGTGTATTAGATGTGAGAGTTAGTCCATCTTTAGCAAGCAATGGGCCAATGCTCGTTTTGATAACTGCTTTGCGTTTAGCATAGCTAAAGAAGAATTTGCTATTTTCCTTTATAGTGCCAATAGCTTTGTGTTCATTATCAATATTCTCTCTTATGGTTGACTCCTTTATTTTAAGTTCTAACATCAGTATCTGATTCCGGATGTTACTATGTCTTGTATCACTTAATTGCTTTGTCAGTTGTTTAGATAGCTTTGTTCTCTTTCTCATAAGTGTCCTTCTGTATCTGTGCTCTTTTGTCCGGTGCTTCTGTGCACTATCGTTTTTCTTTGGTGTGTGTTTGTATAATGCTGATGACAGCAGGTATTGTATTCTACTCCAGCATTCTTCTGGCTTTAGGTTTTCTAATTCATCTTCCCAGTTTATTTCTCCCAGACAGTTATTTATTGATGTCCAGTCTGACTTGTGCAGGTTTAGGTCAGAGTATGGCAAGTTCGTTTGGCATGGGTCTTGCTTACATTTGTGGAGGGACAAGTTTGTGAATATGTGCATGACATTGTGGTCGGAGTGTATAGTTGGTGTTATAACAATGTGGTCAATTGTAGTTGCATTATTTGTCAGCACTAAATCTAGGATATTATTTTTTCTAGTTGGGCAGTGGACATGTTGTACTAGGAGCAGTTTTTCCATAAACTCATTCAGGTGTTTTGATTTGGACCTTTTTGTCCCTGATTTCATACCACCATATTGGTTCCAGGTGCAATTTGGGAGATTAAAGTCTCCTGTAATGATTAAGTCTCTTGTTGAGTCTACAATAGCTGGGCATTGCCTGATTTTTTCCAGAACTTCAGTGAGCTCTAGATGGGAGCTATCTGGGGGGCTATAGATATTCACTAGTATTATGTCTTCTTTATTTATGCTGAGCATGATGATTAGGAGTTCACAGGCTCCATTTGAGTATGCCATGAGCAGTTCACTTTGAATGTTTTCAGGGATGTACATCAGGACACCACCATTTAGACGGTCTTCTCTGTCACATCTATGGGTGGTGTACCCTTTGATTGCAATTTCACTACTCATGATCATGGGGTTCAGGTGTGTTTCTGTGAGGGCTATAACTGTGCTAGTAGTGTGTTCCACTAGGCTCTTTAGGTAAGGTACTTTGGTATGGTTTGAGTTTGGGTAAAGGCCCTGGATGTTTAAGTAAATTATTGATACATTTGTGGAGCCATTTGTTTCATCTCCCACATATAGGGCATTTGAAGGGTTCCTGCTGGGGTTCTCGTTTGCTTTTGTATGAGGAGCCCAAGTGAGCTTTGAATGTCTTGTATTTGTTTTATGAGGTGGTAAAACCCCAATGGGGTTTCATGGTTGCTTGCTGTACTATTTTCACCAGTGGGCTTACCTGGACCCGCTACATCAGCATAAGATCTGGGTGCAGGAATGGTATTTGGTCTTGGGTTTTCTTGCACCCCTTGGGCCAAATAGTGCTGAGGGATAGTAGGCTCACTATCCTGGTATTCTCTCCGTTGAGTTTGATGTGGTTGGAATCGGATTGTTCCCTTCAGGTGGGCCAGATTGCAGTTCTCTTTAAAACAACTTCTTTCCCACCATGAGCTCTGGCAAATTTGGGGATGAAAATAGGGACATCTTGCATTGGATCTACATCCAGAAATGCCATTCCCATCGTGTATAAATTTTTTGCAGAGTGGTGGGTGAGCAAATGGGCATTCTCTTCCCTTAAGTCCATATTTACACAAGCCCCTCCTGTAATACTTGCATACTGGCTTCTTGTTTTCACTTTTGGCTTTTTGGTGACTATGTACAGTGGGGTTGTTCACTTTGTTGAAGGTCTTAATGTCTATTTCCTGTTCTTGTTTTTGTTTTGTCTCTTTTGGTGCCCTTTTTGCTTGCAGTGTCCCTCTCTCTAGGGTCTCATCCTGAGGGTTTCTCACTTTTTCAGCAAGCTCTGCATTTGCAATGATAATTTCCTCCTCCTGTAACTCACCTGCCACTTCTACTTCAAGCTCTTCAAATTGTCTGTCATAGTCATCGCAAATTTGACGAGCACATTTAAAGCATGAGAATTTCCTTTTTGAATTTTGAAGGATGAGTAGGAAATAAATAGGTAGTTCACTACATTTGTAGTGTATCCATAGTCTGCATTCATCACATTTTAATGCATGTAGGCTGCAGTCTAATGCACATTTTATGCATGGGTTTCTGTTTTTGTTTCCTTCCTCTGCCATGTTGACTTGCATACTGGTTTTAGTGTGGAGCGTAGATATTAAAATATTTTGCAAAGGTTTAAGTTTATTGTTTATTTTGTAATTTTCTATAATTTTCTATAACGAAACGTGCCCACCCAAATTATTTATTTATTTATTTATTTATTTATTTTATTTTTTATTATTTTTGGTTTCTGTTTCTTTTCTTTCGATGGTCGGGTGTATTTCGAGAGGTTTCTGACCTTTGTGTTTTTATGACCTTTTTCCTGCCTTATTTCAAACTTTCACGAATGCCCAACCTTATTTCGTTTTTCGTTTTGAATATATACGTTAAAACTGGTGATAGATGATGTAAACTGTATTGCACTTTCTTTATTTTAATGGATTTCACTTTATAATTTATATGCCCGGATTCACTGATACTTTATGCACTTTCGGGTGTAAACAGAATAACCGCCGAATAGATTTTTCCCTTCTAATTTGGGTGTTTAATAGAGAGAGTAAAACAGCACGTCCATTCACAAACGAAAAAAACCTTATGTTTGTACTTCTTGTAAACCACAAGTGTCATTAAATAGTATCTAAGATCGCCTTTTTATTATGTTTTAATTACCCATATCGATATAATACTTTGCACCATTTCACTCTTTGGGTATTTCTAAGTAGATTCTTGACATTTCCTCCCAGGACACCTTTGCAAATTTCTAAAACAAAGATTATTCACTTGTTGAAAATAGTCTCATATAATGTAAGGTCAGTGAGGAATTCAACCGTAGATGTTCATAAAATCTGCGACAGTGCAGATTTGATACTCCTGCAGGAGTACTGGCAACCTAAGGAAGAGCTAAAATTCCTCTCTACCATCCATGATGACTTTATGTACCATGCATCATCAGCAGTAGACTTGTCATATGAATTAATGTACGGTAGGCCTTTTGGTGATGTTGCTTTCTTAATAAGGAAAAATTTGTCAAAACATATAAAATTTTTAACAAGCGATAATGTAAGGTTGTTAGGCATTGAATTACAAGTGAACAATGATTGCATATTAATTGTAAACTGCTATTTACCATATAACGGCAGTAATCTAGATGAATACATTGATTTGCCCCAAATATTCTCACTCTATAATAATGGGGGACTTTAACGCACATGTGAACTCGGAATTCTTTACAGAATTGGGTAACATGTGCGAGTCGGCCAATTTAAGTATAATTGATGTAGATGTATTAGGGGTAGCCAGTGGTAATTTTACATACGTTAGTGATATGAGTGGTACCACCAGGTGGATTGATCATTGTCTCACTAGTAATAATCTAAAGGATCGAATCTTAGAGTTCATATTCTGCATGATTTCCTTCTTTCTGATCATAGACCATTAGAAATATTAATTAACGTTACCAATTTATGCGCAACACGACTTAACAAGAACTCAATAGGTAAGAATGATGGCGTCGATTGGTCCAATGTTAATATGCAGCAGAGAATAGAATACCAAAGCAGAACAAGTCACCTCTTTAATAATTTAGAAATTTTGCACCTTGCCTGTAATAATCCTTGCTCAAATGATTCTCACTGTAAACTCATAGATAGGTATTATAGTAAGATAATATCCCTGTTAAGAGAAGCAGCAGGAAGCCCCCTGATTAAATCTTACAACTATCATACTAAGATTATTCCTGGATGGAATGTTTTTATTGCCCCCCTGAAGAGGGAATCGAAAGACGCCTATGATTTGTGGTGCTTTCATGGTAGACCCAGATTAGGACCAGTATACATGAATATGTGTAGAAGTCGGGGTCAGTATAAGGCGGCCATAAGGCGATGTAAACAGGAAGAAGAGTCTATTCGAGCATCAAAAGCCTGTGAAGCTCGCATAAATAACGATAATAACAAATTTTGGAAATTTATTAAGAATCAAACGGGTGTCAAAAATGTCCTCCCTCCGACAATCGATGGGGTGCCGGGGGACGATGAAATTGCAAAGCTGTGGAAAAACCACTATTCTAACATTCTTAACAGTGTCAGTAGGGATAATCTTACGATAGATTGCAGCGAAACGATTGTGGGAGGGACAAGGGAAAATACTTTGATATCGTTTTGTGAAGTAAAGAGGTGAATTAAAGAGTTAAAGACTGGTTCTGCGTCAGGGGTAGATGACTTATCGAATGAGCACTTAAAATATGCAAATGACGTAGTATGTTTGCATATATCATTGCTCCTATCAGCCATGCTTGCTCATAGCTATATCCCTGCAGAGGTCATGAGGGTATATATCTTGCCCCTGGTCAAAAATAAGTATGGAGACATTCTGTCCTGCAATAATTACAGGCCTATTGCTGTCGCTTCCTGCTTCTCGAAACTACTAGAAAAACTCTTGTTACTCCGATTAAATGATTTCCTATGGACATCTAATCAGTTTGGCTTTAAAAGGTCCCACTCAACTGACCTGTTTATCTATGCACTTAAAGAAACTTAAAGAAACAATATCTAAATACATTGACTGTAATTCAACTATTTATAGCTGTTTCCTTGATATAAGTAAGGCATATGATAGGGTGAACCACAATATTTTATTTGCAAAACTAGAAGACAGGAAGATTCCCATGTACATATTAAATTTATTGAAATTTTGGTATTCCCACCAATCTTTCACTGTTAGGTGGGGCAATGTACTATTCGAGTGTTTTGGCTCCTCTTGCGGGGTGAGACAAGGCTCCTTGCTCTCCCCTATGCTGTTTAATGTGTATATTGACGGATTAATTGCTTCACTTAATGAGGTAACCGTGGGATGTTGTGTAGATAACACAAAGATAAATAACTTAGTTTATGCCGATGATATGGTGTTAATAAGTCCCTCTGTTAAAGGTCTGGATCGGCTACTAAACGTCTGCGAAGTGTATTCGCAGAAACATGATATTCTTTTGAATGTTACAAAAACTAAGGTTATGCAATTTCATCCTAAAAGCTGTAATCAGCCAGCTGATATAAGGTTTAAAATGAATGGTGAAGTAATTGAGGAAGTACAAGAGTTTAAGTATTTGGGTCAAACTATTACCAGATCCTTGAGTGATGACTCGGATATAAGAAAACAATCTCGAAGCCTGTGTGCTAAAGCAAATATGACCATAAGGAACTTTCGATTCTGTACAAGTGAAGCTAAAGACGCACTCTTTCGTACTTTCTGCAGTAACAGCAACTCAGGGTGAATTATAAAATAGGTTCTGGCAGAACCCTAAATTTGTTGTACAACAGGTCTTTTAGACTCTTACATAAATTACCCCCGAGATGCTCAGCTTTGCAAATGGTTGCTACCCGCAATGTCCCGAGCTTCCCGGAGGTAACAAGACGTGCTCAACACAGTCTATTGCAAAGAATTAAAAAATCAACCAACCCGATCATCCAAGCTATCCATGAGTCCTGCCATTTATCCTCTAAGGTATGGACTTCTTGGTAAGAAAACGTCTGTCTGTAGCTCCACTTAACTCCGACATTACTGTATTATTTCTAATCAACTGTATATATTCTATCCTTAGTATGTGAACTGTCATTGTATTAGTAATATTTGTCATATGGACTATAGTCTGCCAATAAGCCTTTTCATTTTCATTTTCAATACAGTAATGTCGAAATTAAGTGGAGCTACAGACAGACGTTTTCGTACCAAGAAGTCCATAGCTTAGGCCTTAGAGGATAAACGGCAGGACTCATGGATATTGGATAATCGGGTTGGTTGATTTTTTAATTCATTGCATTAGACTGTATTGAGCACGTCTTGTTACCTCCGTAAAGCTCGGGACATTTCGGGTAGCAAACATTTGCAAAGCTGAGCATCTCGGGGGTAATTTATGTAAGAGTCTAAAAGACCTGTTGTACAGCAAATTTAGAGTTCTGCCAGAACCTTTTTTATAATTCACCCAGAGTTGCTGCCCGTGTATATTACAGCCGAAAGTACGAAAGAGAGTGCCTTTAGCTTCACTTGTACAGAACCGAAAGTTCCTTATAGTCGTATTCGTTTTAACACAAAGGCTTCGAGATTGTTTTCTTATATCCGGGTCATCTCTCAAGGAGCTAGTAATGGAAGGTGTCCCATAAGTCCGGCATCATAGGAGAAATTCATATTTTTCTTATGCTCGGGATGCCAATTTCCCGTCCACCATTCTGTTCAGTGACGAGGCTGTTTTTTATGGAAATGGTGAGATAAATCGACAGAACACCCGCTACTGGTCTCAAAACAACCCTCACTGGTATACCTCTTCAAAGTAACAAGGTGCATCTCGGGTGATGGTATGGTGTGGCATTTGGAAGGATCGCATCATAGGCCTCCTCTTTTTCGATGAACATGTCACTGGAGGCACCTACCTACGTATGCTCAAGGAAGAAGCATTTCCCAGTGTTTTGAACGAAGAAGGAAATTTCCCAACATGGTTCCAACAAGACGGCGCTCCTGCACATTACAGCACCCAAGTAAGGGAATACCTGTACCAACAATTCCCCGGTCATTGGATAGGACGTCGAGGGCCTGTGGAATGGGCAGCTAGAAGCCCGGATCTCACGCCACTAGATTTTTATCTCTGGGGCCACTTGAAAGCGCTGGTATACGTAGACAAAATTAGGAGTGTTGAACATTTGCGGCAGCGCATTATTGGGGCATGTAACACCATTACTCCTGACATCATTCACCGTGTGCTTGCTGACTAAGTATCACGTCTGAATTTGTGTATTGAAAACAATGGTGGACATATTGAGCACGTTCTGTAAATAAAAGCTTTTGTTTTGCCTTTTTTTATTATTTTTCCTATGATGCCGGACTTATGGGACACCCTGTAGTTTGACCCAAATACTTAAACTCTTGTACGCTTGTACTTGTACTTATTATATATATTTTTTTTTTTGTGTGTGTGTGTGTGTGTGTGTTTTCTTGGCTTTCTTAGTTATCGCGACAATCTTTGTTAAAGATACATACAGAGTTGATGTCGACACGAACGTGCGGCTGCTGACATTATCGGTGTCGCCACAGATTCAGATTTATTTTATATTTGAAGTTATTAAATATCATGAAGAAAGGTGATACAATGCAGAATTGACGAAGGTTTGGAATGAGAATCCTGCTGTCTTGGTTTGGGAGGATATGTTATTCAAATTTGCAAACTGGCAAACCTTGTTGACAATGTTTAAAATTCATATGTAATTTAGCGTGCTCTTGCAAACATGCACACCTTCAAATTTTACCACTTGCATAATATATCACCTCGACTGACAAACACTGCAACTTGCATCCAGGGTTGTTTACATTCAATATCATGTAGTTTTTTTACAAACAATTTCAACATTAGCCAGGCCCTTTTTTCGAATGATCCTGTTGTTTTGAATTCGGTCAGAACAGATTTAGACAAGAAGGGCAAAATGCTAAAACTCTTGTAGCTTTTCCTTATAAATTTGTATGCTCCTCCTACAATTTTTTTTTCTCTATGACCTATATATATCGTCTCGAACTTGTTATTAATTTCAATGTTCCTGATGATGTCATTAGACGAAAGCGCTTGAGCACCATATATAAAATTTTAAACGGGATAATCGCATGGAAAAATAATTTAGCGGCTATTTCACAAAAAAATATGTACTTTATTAAATATGCAATTACTTTACTAAATCAAAATCGAACACTTTAGTAAATACCCAATTTACATATAGGTACACCACAAAATCACCTTACCGCCCACCGTCCCTTTTATTCTAATAACAAATTGAGTCGTCTCGCCTTTTTTCTCACAAATCTATCCAATATTTTGGACGCATCATCTAGAGTTAGCTTGTCTCGCTCCATGGCGATTAATGCTAATCTTGTCTGACGATCTTCACTTATTCTATTTCAAAGCTATGTCTTCAAACTCAGAAGGTTTGAAAATGAACGCTCTGGCGCAGCTTTGGAAACAGGTTGAACAGCGAAAACCTGCAGTAGTCGATGGACGATTGGGAACGCAATACTATTGCATTTCTCTATAGCCAAGACTGCATCGGAGGGCCTCTCAGAAGGTTCAAAAGTTTTCCAGACCTCGTACCACACATCCCACTCACCAAGGGCTTTCTGTGCCGATTCGCTTTGATGTGACAATATAGCTTTCCAAAATTCGCATGCTTCTTCTATTTTCTTTTGCTCTGCAGTGGCTTCTCGGGAGTAATTAATGCACGCAGGGAGTAGAAAGCCCAAACCCATGGCTTGCGTATTATGAGACGAGAAGCGACGTTCTAGATTTTGTATTGTACTGTCCAAAAAGGGCAAGAAAACAGAGATTCTATAATAAACCTCAGGGTTCTCTGCTGATAAATTGGAGCGATGTTGTTGCCTCCCAGACCGTCTGGTAGTGACACTGGTGTCACACCATTTGGATGAACGTTCTGTGACATCAGAGGACACTTCCACGACATTTTCTCGGCATATCTGCAGTACTTGAAGAACTGACTGAACGAGCTTGACGAGCTTGACGGCACCAAGCATGTCCTGGAAATGCATCATATATCGATATACATCAAATAATACTGTAGTTGACTAATGCTATGTATGAAAATATCGCAATATTGTATAACGAATTACATAAGCTTGACCAACATGCAATGATGCAACATGCCCCACTCGTCACACTGTACTATGCTGCAGTGCTGTAGTTCAGTACGATACGTGCTTAAACACATCCAAACGTGTTTGGACATGTTTAAAAAACGACGCAAAATATCGCTTAAATAACATATATATATACGGTATATATATATATATATACACATATATATTATATATATATACACAGTGTATATATATATATATATACACTCCTTCCATTATATATAGATACCAAATTGTTAAATGTTATAGTTTGGCGCTGAACCTTGGTTGCAATTACCGCAGATCTTTTCCTGGACTTTCCAAGCAGGGGGCGACCGCCTCCGTCGCCCACCCCCCCTTGGCTACGTCTCTGAATCCTAACTTACAGTTAATAATCACAAAAAAATAGAATTGAGAGTGAACTTTACAATGTCAAAAGGACTAGATTCTCCTGAAGCTTTGCGAGCACGTCTTCCTTTTTTTTCCAATTGGTTTATCTTTTATTCGACCAAGGTAGTTGGTTGTAAATGCTGCCAATTCAATTTAGGTGATTTCTAGTTATATAATTTACATAGGTAATTAATATATATATGATACACACCGACCGTGCATGGAACAAGGAACTCTTCTGGGAAAATTAAATCCACTATAGTCCGAATAAGTAATGGTAAATGACAAACACTATAGTTTTTTCTTTTTCATGATGTTAGCCCGACGTGGGCAACGGGTCACTCGCAAAGAGGCCCCAAAAATACAGCTTCTCTCACTAGCTATCTGCGAAGCATATAGGATCCAGCTTTGGGACAGGATCTAGGGTTTAAAGCAGCCTAGTAGAATGGGAGAAAAATGAGAGAATGCAGAAATGTTGCAAAAAGGGGATAATGTTGCAATGCAATGTTGATCAATGTTACTAGGGGTTTGTGCAATGAAGGGGGGAATTGGGTTATGTAACAAATCAATGCTGCGAATGCGGACGGAGGGAGCTTCGGGATGAGAAGTGAGGATGACCTTCCCCCAAAGGGGTAACCTTAACTCAAGAGAAGGAGTGAAAGGAGAAGGAGGAGGGGTGTTCACCTGGCTCCAGCCAGACGCATAATGAGAGTTCATCCGAGCTCCTGCTGTCTTATAAGGTGTAAATCCGCCAGTTGGCTTAATCCACCAGTTGGTTTAGAAGGCTTCTTAGAAGGCATAAATGGCTTGTTCAGGTGTACATTATTATGGTTGAGTTACCAGATAGCGCTATTCAGATATTCTTGACAGTTGACTTAGAAATCCGTTAGTCGGTTTAGAAGGCAGACATTTGGTATAATTAAATAATAATTTCGATTACAACCAAAAGAATTAAATGAAACACCATTACATCATTCTGTTTATTTAGACGAATTAATGGAATCAATTTCACGAAATATATAGAAAATAAATATACAATCAAACGATGGAATATATATGATCAAAAAATAAAATAGAAAATAATAGCATAAAAAATACGAACGAGGAGTATATATAATATATATATCAAAAGATATATAATATACATAACGATATATATATCAAATATTACAGGAAAATATATATATATATACTATATATATATATATATTATATATATATATTATATATATATATATAATATAATATAATATATATATATTGTAAAAATGAACAATGAATAATTCCTATATAATTTTTATATTCAAATATTCATTTTTACATAAGGACCAAACTCGCATAATGCAAGTTTGGATGAATTTAGTATTCAATGTATGGTAAATTCTTTAACCTATTATTATTTATATGTTGTTCATTCATACGTCCATTTCCTTTCTTCACCTTTATATTTTGTTAATTTTATTAATTATTCATTCAGCTACCTATTGTCTACCTATTTTCAACCTATTGAGTGACTACCAGTGTGTGTACAAAACTTTATGCATTCATACAGGTTCGCAAATGATCATAATCACGTACGTAGTTACCTTACATGTAAGTACGTTCACATGTATTCTTTTTATTTCTTTTCTTTAAATTAATTAAATTCTCGCAATACTCATAAATGCTTACACAAATGTTCGAATTCCGCTGACCAGGCAAAAAGCGAGCGCTTCTGAGGTGAAAATCTCCTCTCGCTTGCTTCTAATCATAAAACATTATTATGTTTGTTATGTTATATATATATACTGTATATATATATATATATATATATATATATATATATATATACATACAGTATATGCCCATGTACTTTATGTTATACTCCTAACATCCTAATTGTCTATAAATATGAAACACTGTAAACAAAATTAGTTTACTGTTTAATTGTAAATAACTAATAATTTAATAAAATGTAATTAATGTACTTTAATGAAACTATAATTAACGATAATAAGCGAATGTGAATTAATTGGTAATTATAATCATAAGTGTAAAAAACCAAAACTACAATGTACTCAGTAATGTACTTGGGATTGTACTCAATGTAAGACCCGACATTATGTCACAATTTAGGAATGTACACTCGGCGATATTATTATTATTTTTATTATTTTTTTTTTTCCTTGGGATAAATTTTTTATGTGCTTTCAACTTTGCCAAATAATTGGTGACTTGTTCTTTTTAAAATTTCTAAATAATTTTTTTAGATTTAGCTTAATAATGAATCCTGATTAAAAGTTTGTAGTATTGATGTTTTGTATACATTCTCTCTTCGTTATAAAAGATGAAGTCATGTCTTGCCTAAGCATTTAATTTTAAATCTTAAACCTTTAATTTTTGCTCATATGCATATCTTAGTATAAAGATGCATAGTTCAATTTCCACTTCTAATTAACTCGGCGGATCAGGAAAACATCAGATCTGAAAATACGTGGTTTAAGATAAAAATATGGCTTCCTCTTCCTATATCCTGTTTATCTGTTTAACCATTGTCACAGTAAAAAATTTTACTTTATTTTTAACTATGCAAAAATAATACAGCCTTTTCAACATTTAATAATAATGATGTTAGCAGAATAGGGGTATATAAACCCCCATAATTTCTTCCATGTTCATTCTCTATTAGATTACGAGGCTGAGCACTAACTGTACATTTTAGCAGTAAATTACAGTAAGAAACAGTCTTTATCTTCTCCTTCGAGCCTTGCTCTCTTCAGAGAACTTAGTCATTAAAATCTCCCGATACGTTACAACAAGAATCGGAGAAACCTCAAAGAATTTAATAAGCCTCCTATCATCCTCCGAGCCACTTTAGAAGAACTCGGAGAGTAGTATAGAAGAAACTACTACAAGTAACAAATCCGTTCCTGACACCTAACCAGAACTCCCGTCGACTTCGAACCAACCCAGGCAATAGAAGGAGGGGATAACATATACAAAATTATATTAAATAATTAAATATATTGAAAATAAATATACATCAAAGTACATTGACTTTGTTCTACTGCGCAAAACACTAAACTCACACGTAATCGAGTCTACAGTCACACCATTATTGCTTTGCACTACGCGGCAAATATGGCTTAACATTATTTCACCTCTCAAGTTATAGGGATACCTATACTCTATGTAAATGGCGTTCATATTGTTCAATACTATTTTTGTGACCACTTTACATTCGGTTGGCAAGTTATCTTTAAACGAATACAATCAAAAGTACGCACAAAGAGGTCATCGTTAGTCACATCATTATTAAACACAAGTTTATAAACTCTCCTTTCCAATCGACGGTTTATTCTTACCGACCTGAGCTTTTCTATCGTGAACTCTTCTTCACACTGCATAACGGCAGTTGAAATAATCTTCTAAGTCGTTACGACAGCTGCTCATTATATAAAGACATAGTTCTTCAGCGTGAACGGTGTAGGTGAGCTCAGCCCTGTACTGTTTAATGCTTTTTACCAAAGTTAATGATATTTCATGATATTTTAAACCCTTTTAAATAAGCATCCAACTCAGACCATTCTCGCCTTGTTCAGTCCTATAATCGGTAGACCCATCGAGCAGAGCGGTGTATGCGTATTCAAGAACCGTATCAAAATAAACCATATCCGTTATACGCGTCTCTAATATAGGCTTCAGCTTGCGGAATTCGACGATTTCAAACATTCTGTCGAGGATGAATTGTTTTCGCGTAGGGACAAGAACGTTATTATTCGATGCATTCTTCCACATCAGTCGTATACCAATGCATGGCTGATTGTTATTTATACACAACGTACAAACAACGGCATATGAAGGGATATCACTAATCTGCTCTCTTCTTGTACCTCCAACTGCAGGAATTTTATAACAACCCTCACTCCACTTCTCATCTACCACGAAGATTCTATTCATCTCCTCAACACTTCAATAAAAAACATTCCGTTTGTTTGCTTGCCTGCAAATCGTTTCCAGTACATAGTTAAAGGCACCGGTTTTACACCTGTACACGCGCAATGACTTCGTCACAGACACATCGTACACGGCAGAGAGAATGCTGCTCAAAGGAAGTTCCATCGTATTCGAGGAGTGCACGTCCAGTCGGTTCAAGCTCTGAGATGAATATGAGCCACAGGCGAGTGGATCGGCTCGATGGGAGGAGGGAGTCACACTATAAGCTCATGAAACGTATACGGCGTTGTTCGAATACTTGTATCCCATTATACACACACACACCACAGAGAACGTCAAACGCTAATTGAAACAGGATTTATTTAATAAACGAAATATTCAAGGTATATATATTTACAAATACGTTTAATACATAAACATATCGTTAACAATCGACATATCAAAGATTATGGTTTCCAAAGGGTACGGTATCATAGGTACCAGGCACCTGGTAACGTTTCCTATAGGTTTTACGGCACACCTTTGTACCCCTAATTTCCTTCACGCCCACCAGCTTCTGCGCCCGAAAATTGTGGGTACCTACAGTTAGTTGAGGCGGCTGGTCCCTCTCATCATCAACAAAGCACACTAGATCCTTCAACGAATCAAAGTTAACGAACCGCCGATTCGCCTCGTTGAGCGTGATACCCTTAGCCTTCACGATACATTTTGTGTCCTCCCCCCCCCATTCACCCGTACCCCATAACTTTTTGGCCCTGTTGAGACAAAAGAGTCGGCGTATGCGATGTCTCCATACTCATTCTTGATCTCATCAGTTAAATTCCCGAGGAATTCACCAATAGGAGGCATGTATTCACCCTCCCTCTCTGTGACTATCACACTATCTGTATCGCGTACAAAACCCTCTGCCCAAGAGAATGCAGTAGTTAGTCCCCAAAGCTTGTTGCGGGCGTTGGCCGTTGTGAAGCTGGCTACAGGTATGTTTGTTACCCATGAGGTATCTGTGGCCAATTCGGTATTGTTGTACTTTATTATGTAAGTATTACCTACATTCACGATCTCCATGACCTCTTTATCGGGAGCGTTGGCATAATCCCAGACTTCACTATAACTTTGTGCCAAATGAACGTTCCCTTTTTCAGTATTATGTGCAAATTTTCCCCAAAGACTGTTTAGACACAACTTTGCACTGAAACGTTTGCCAGGATCTTAAAATTTGGGAGCGGTCAAGCTGTATACCTTCACGGGCACGGTGACGTTGAATATAAGCCGATTTTTCATCTTCGATATGAACTCCTCGCGGATATCCTGACGCTTCTACCTTAACCTTCAAAAAAGCGTCTATATATATGGCGTAAAAAGGTCGGGTAGCTTCTGAAACCTCCATACGTCATGTATCTTCAATATTCTGTACCCATGGCAAACAGCTAGATCCAGCTCTGGGCTTGTATATACACCTCTGATCTTACGCTGGTCGGTTGTATGGTTACAATCACCGTTGTTCTCCTCTGTGCACTTCACGCACAGGGGAAACATGAGCTTGTGATCGATAACGACGGGTAAGATCGGCATCCATAAATCGCGAGGGGGAGCACATCTACGAAAGAAAGGCCGAAATAGTACCCGTTCAAATTTGTTGAGAACACCTCGATGGTGGGCAGGTCAGGTCCCACCAGTTTCTCAGGTGCACCCACGGGTACGGATTGTTCTTCATCACGTAGGGATATAAAGAACAGAAGTCGTAGTAATGGAGTTTCACGCCCTCCGTAGGCGGAAAGTATAGCTTGAAGGGATTTGTACGCCCTCCGAACAAGCTATCACCGCATTTGAGAGGATCCAGCACCATTGAACGTTGATCGTGTTTATTTCTTCACGGTACTGTCCATCTGTTTCCATCCGTGCATCATACTCATGCTCCCACAAGACTTTGTGAGTGAACTGGGAGCCTATAAGTTGATCGCGGGTGGGGTCCACGCAAGACTGTCGGCAGGAGATCTACCGTGGATATCTCCTACGATTCCACACTCAGGACGGGGGCATCCGTGCCACCAGCAACCGTTAAAGGAGTACACAGTCTTCTCACCAGTGGCACGGTTTTCGCTTAGACCATCAACCCAAAAAACACGACCATTAACCTTAATGGGTACTTCCCCGTGTTGCGGGCATGCTTTATGTATACACCTGTCTGCTGCTGTATTGTATGAGCCAGTAAATAGCCTTGTGCCCATAACTGCGGGGATTGTTTCTGTGAATAACGGCTAAGGTGTCTTTAGGCATGAAGTTATTCTTGAACACCGTAAAACATAATGAGGCGATGGTGGTTGCGACTTGCAACGGATCGCATTTGAAACGGCCTATGTACATCCTTCTAAAGGCCTGGAAACATACTCTAAGCACGCGCACATCATTCACGCAATAACGCTCACATTCATCAGCTATATTATAAGGATTAGATTCATTAAAACTGTTGTAGTATCGGTCAAAATCTTCACGTTCATCTGTACTCATACATTCATAGTTAAAGTAATGTTTGGGTGGAGGTAGTCCTACGTAATTTAAAGTTTCGCTAGTGAGGAATGTGTAAGGGAAATATCCTTTTGAAACTTCAGCGGCTACGCCCATCACCTTGGGTAGCTTTGCTAATTTACAAGGTGTGAATAATAAAGTGTCTTTAAACTGTACATTACCTCTTATTTGCATCTGTATTAGTTTGTTCCTCTTTTCAAGGGATCACCTGTAAATATCTCAGATGACTCGTGCTCAAGCAACTCCTTATAAAGGAACTGTGTGTCAAATTTTGCCCCGTTATGGGCAGAATATACACAGTCATTTTTTTTAACTTGTCCGCTAACTTGACAATATAGGACACAAAAGTTTCACAGGGCTATCGTGGGCATTCGTTTTAAAAACGTTTGTTTACCACATTTTGACCACCACTTTGTCTCATCACACTCATCAGATAGTCTGGCTTACAAGTAAATGTGGAATAACCTCTTTGGTTTCAGCGTTCGTGTATGTTTCTATATCGTAGTACACAGTTATACAAGGGCTATTTTTAGGCTTAGCGTCTTTCATATAACATACATGCTTTACTCCAACCGCCTTATATTTCTCATGGCATGTAGAACAGTGAATTTCATCATTTATGCTTGAAATTCCCCAATTATCCATCATATGAAACATACCACATTCACAGATTCTCATTTTCCTGCACGTGCCAATTGATTTATGGAGCTCAAAACAGTTATTATTGAAAAATGTGCGTCTACACACATCACAATCCCTCTTCTCAGCTTCAACTACACGGCTTTCACATTTGGAGCTTTTACACTGCTCACATACCATGTGGCAATCTTTACAATGTTTCACTATATCATCCGCAAACTCGATACACCCTTACACAAATCATGATGTCGTCCATATTTTCGACTTTTATCATAACTCGCGTAAAGGTCCCTTATATTACGGATGGGGAGATACGTTGTCCTGACAGCCCTAAAATAAGTAGGGGTCTTGTACGATCTCTCACACAGCTTTTAAAAACACACAGTCCTACGACGATCATCCATTCCAAATACAACTATACGAACATTCATTTCCTGTTCTACCCTTCTCAGCTCCAGGACCCATATTACAGTCAAACTCAAGTTTACAGTCTACAGCTAGTTTACGGGCACGCTCCACTACCGTAGGCAACCAAATGTTTTTGACCGTGTATTTAGTACAGTAAACATACGGCCAAGACTACTGCTATAAAGCCAACCACGATCGGTTTATATGCCGTCTATAAATAGCCTGAGAATTGAAGTTAAGAGTATAAGGTGTGGCACTATGACCCGCAACACGGAATACACGGTCAATATTTACCGTGAAGTTGTCCATATTGAAGGCTATACTACTTTGAGAGGCCTGCATTATACGGCCTAATATATACTCTATATCTTCAGCTGCCAAGCGTCTGAATGGTATTACTACCCAAAAATCATCTACATCTCCGTCATCTGACCCGAACCAAGGACAGCCTCGTCCTGACTTCACGTTCGTCGCGGTTCTGAAGGGCAAACTCTACAATACGTTCAACTATGCGCCGTAGTCCGTGTTCAACACCATTGCTATACATGGATCTAGGATCAACCCTGACTATATACCGATTTCTAGTCAAGGCTGGGTGGGGGTAGCGGTGCGCACCAACTCGAATGTTATGCCATCCTCTACAGAACGAGAAGCTGCTGCTGCTGTGGAGGATGTACCCGGAATTGAACAGGAATAAGGGGTATATTTGAGGAAGGTACTATTGTGGGGGTTGTGTAAGACGTAGAAGGTTGGGGCTCTATTACTGGTGGTCTAACAACCGGCGCAATCCTGGCACGCTTTATACCTGACGTGGAGGCTCTTCATCATGCCTCCGCTTTGAATTGTCGCGTGCTACAGGTATCGTGGTGTGGATCGTCAGGGATGGATCTGTGATCACAACTACACTGTCGTCGGGGTCATCTTTAATATCGATGATGGAGTGCTGCACTTCATCGTCATTCACGGTTCTGTGGGAGAAGAGAAAAGCAAGACTGTAGAATATAAGGATCATCACTTAAATATTTATTATATTTTGTAAATGACCCACTTAGGAGTGTGACGTGTTAGAAATGTATTCTGTAGAAAAATTCAGGTTCACGAGCCCATCCACATGTATTATATCTGGACCTACAGGATGTGGTAAAACTGTGTTTATGCTTAAAATCATGAAAGAAACGAGAGAGATGTTCTCAAAATTTATGCATAAAGTTATATGGTACTATTCGACGTATCAATCAGTGTTCAACGAGTACCAAGATGATATTTTGTTCCACAAAGGGAAAAATGACGTTAATTCGTTAAAGGGAAATGAACATACACTCAGTGTAATTGGCGATCTCATGTTGGAGATGGATAAAACGTTTGCCGAGACATTTACAGTATTCTCCCACCATCTTAACATCAGTGTGTTCTTCATCAATCAGAATCTATTTTTAAAAAACAGATACAAGCGCGATGTGTCGTTAAATAATATCTAGTCTTATTCGCGCAACGTAGAGATGTATCACAAATTGGGGTATTAGCCAATCAAATGTTCCCGAATCAGCGTAAGGAGTTTTCGAAAGTTTATAAAAAAGCTACAAGCCAGCGTTACGTATATTTGCTCTGCGTACTTCATCCGCGAAACACGTTTAGGGTCCTTCTAAGAACGAATATATTTCCAAACGAGCCTGAAACAGTGTATATTCCAGAATGACAAAGCGGCTAAAGAAATACCATGAATAAATAAAAATGTATCATCGACTGCCCCGGGCAATGCAGCAGAAGTTTGCTAAAAATATCGACTCCTACTTTTTAAAATGCATTTGTAAAATATGTCTTAACGTTATAAATTGCAATGTATCAATGAAACCTCCTCAGAAGGCTCGCCTACGCCGTTACAAGAACATAATACGTGCACTCGCTCGTAAAAGACAAACTGTGGGGAAGAAAAAACAAATTATTGTACAAAGAGGAGGGTCATTCCTCCCCATCTTACTTTCAGTCTTGGGTCCTTTACTGACTAGATTAATATAATGAAGAAAGTGGTAGTGATTCCACACGAGGTGTATGCTTCACTATGGTGTGTCAATTTTAGTAAAGTTAACAATTCAAAAACTACTAATGTTCAAATGATGTCATATTTTCTAGCAAACTTAGAAATATCTTTAGTGTTGTTTAGAAAAGCCATTTACCTACTTATATTTGACCATAAAGGTTTGAAATATAACCTAAATATGACTGTAGCATCGTATATCAATGTGCCATTGATATGTGTGGTCAACTTTGGTTATTTTTGGTGTGCAGTATGGTTTCTAAGTTTCATATAGTCACAAAAGCTGGAGTTTTGGTTGTGAATGCATGAGTTTTTCCCTCCTATTTGACAATTTTGATTACTTAGTAGTGTAAATGTTGTGTAATTCAAATTATTAGAAATGTTATGTGTGACCCAAACTTTCTGTATATTTTGATATGATAGATATATGGAATTGTCATTACTTTGAATAATTAAGTCTTGTACCTATAACAACACAACCTTTTATCTGAGCTTATCGGAAGATGTTAAGAATTTCAATTAACTTAATCTTATGTAATCATATTCAGGAGGCATATAGAAATTTCAATGACATTTCTTTTGTTCATAGGTCCACAGGATGAGTCAGAAAGAAATCAGAAGCCGAAGCAAATCAAGTTGTCACCTAAGTCATTTGGTGGGGACTGGGAGGGAACTTCCCCCTGCTGAGCTGCCCACAGCCAGAGATCTGCTGAGGTATGGTTTGTTGAGGAGAGAGATGAGTGAGGAAGACAGGAGGAATTACCCAGTTAATGACATGATTAACAACGGCATTGTTCCAGGGCTACTGGTTCAGTGGAGAAAGGCCAACGCTCTATTCTCAGGACCTGTAATCAACACTGAGGTCAGGATCAGGGCTAAAGTGAAGGCACTGTGGGATGAGGCAGTGAAGGTGTCCCTTGGCAATGTGAAGCTAGAGGTCAAAAATAAGTTCATGATGAAACTGGACAAATTGGTGGACATCCTGACCTGTCACTGTGTGATCAGGAGCTGCAGTGAGCTTGGGTGAAACCCTGTCTACAACAGTAAGGTTCACATTGACTGCAGCTGCAGGAGCGAGCAGAAGATACTAGTGCAGGAGCTTGCCTTCATTAAAGGTCAGAGAGAAAAGGTAGGGAGTGTGGGGGCACACCAGATGGGACTAGCTGATCACCCTGAGACCAGGAGACAGGAAGCAGTGCTGCAGAGACAGGAGCAGAGAAGGAAGGCAGAGGAGAAGAGGAGGAGGAAGGCAGAGGAGTCAACCAACAAACAAGCGGAGTTGAGGGAGGAATCACTACTGGAGTTGGAGTTGGAGGAGACTGGAGATATACTGGAGGAGGCAGGGAGGAGAGACGAGGACGAAGATTTCATACCAGAGGCTGCGACAACTTCTTCCTTGCCTGTGGCTAAGAAGAAGAAATACAACACTGACGATATCACCAACATAGCTCTGGCTAGCTTGAGACATCACACTGGGCTGAGAGAGATTGCAGAGATTGCCACTGCTGCCTGGATTGATGCTGGTCTTATCACAGAGTTTGACACAGCACTGGTGAATGACAACAACAAGGTGAGGAGGGCTCAGGAGAGACTGACTAACGAGCTGGTCAAGAAGTTTCATGAAGAGATTAGGGAAAATGGCATCACCTGTATCTTCTTTGATGGGAAAAGAGATGACACCAAATTGATGATGGAAGCTGAGGGCAGTGACAGGCAGTGTCCTGGCCTCATTAAGGAAGAACACTACACAGTGTGCAATTAACCAGGTGGGAAATATTTGTGGAATTTTGTACCAGAGGAAGCTGCAGAGGAGAGAAGTCATGCTGAGGTCATTGCTGATCATCTGGTGAACTGGCTAAGAGAGAGAGGAGCAGACCAGACCCTTTTGGCCATAGGAAGTGACAGTACTAATGTGAATACTGGCTGGGAGGGAGGAGTAATGCATTATGTGGAGGCCAAGTTTAGCAGAAAGTTGTTGTGGATTGTCTGTGACTTGCACACTGGGGAACTGTCTCAGACACCTGGTGAATGCACTGGATGGCAAGACATTGAGCAACAACAAGTGGTCTGGGCCCCTAGGGAAGATGTTAGACACTGCCACTGAACTGGAAATCAACCCAAACTTCACGAGGATCACTGTTGGTCCTCCTCTACCTCATCTCAGTCAGGAGGTAGTGAAGGACCTCAGCACAGACCAATCATATGGCTACAGAATCATCACTGCCATCAGATCGGGAGAGGTACCTCAGAGTCTAGCTCTCCTGGAGATTGGGCCAGTCTGTCACAGTAGGTGGTTTACCACGGCTCTAAGGTTCTGCAGATTGTGGATTTCCAAACATGGGCTGAGGGGTAGGAAGATGAAGAATCTGAGGATAATTGTGGAATTCATAGTGGGAGTGTACATGCCAAACTGGTTCAACATCAAGTTAAATCACAGCTGGGTGGAGGGTCCCAGGCATGTACTGTACCAACTAGAGCTGCTCAAAAGTCAAAGAAGGAGGTGATAGGAATAGTGATGCCTACAGTGAAGAGATCAGCCTGGTATACACACTCTGAGGCTGTCTTCCAGGCCATGCTGTGCAGTGAGGTGGAGGAGAGGAGGGAGGCAGTAAAGAGGATACTGGAAATCAGAGGTGAAGGAGATGAGGACACACAGGTAGGAGACTGCAGTGTCAGACCCAGGAAGGAAGACTCCTGACATCAACCCAGATGCCACCAAACTCTCGGAGCTTATTGACTGGAACTCTGGCGTGACTGAGCTTCCTCTGACCTGCTCCCTCACCACCTCAGTAGAGAGGTGTGTAAGGATGACAACTGAAGCAGCACCCCATGTTTACTCACAAGAGAGGAGGGAGGCGTACATCAGTGGCCAGGTGGCCAGTAGGGAGCTCATGTCCAGGAACAAGAGCAAGGCATCCTTGGCAAAGTTCAAGAAAACTATCTATATTTCTAAGTTTTAATATTGAAATACAATCAAAATGTCTTTAATTGTATGTAATGTATGTAAAATGTAGTTATATACAATAAAAAAATACTTGCAAAAATTGCTGTTTTTTCGTAAACTTCAACTTCAAATATAAGTAGCTAGGATTGGTCAAATCTGGATTTTAAAGCCATATTTCGATTTAGCACATACAAATGCATTATTTGGTCACTAGTAGTCTTTGAAAATCTAAAGATTTCACTTTGCTCCCTAAAATTGACACACCCTAATGCTTCACTGCAAAGTTCAAAGAATCCAGACACGGTTGTAGAAACCAGTAAAGGCAGGTTTAAAAGAATGGAAAGCGAATTGTTAGCCCTATTAAACCGTGAAAAAACGCCTGACGAGAAATGAGTCTTATACCAAGAAGCTCTGCAGAAATTTCTTCACGAGTACGAAAATTATAAGAATCCCACAGAGATTCCCGTGGTTATTAGGCACAGCACGGAGAACGATGGACATGGTGATATAGAGCCTGTGTCCGACGATAGAGCTGACCAACCAAAGATTAACGGGTCGGTCACGCAACATATCGAGCATGTATTAAAAAGCACCCTCCCACGTACATTGAGGAATAAAGGTTTAAGTGTTTATAATCTATTGAATGAGGATCCCAACATACAATGGACCGATACAGGCGAGATCATTGTGGAAGGAGCAAAGGTACAGGGATCGAATATCGTAGACATCGTCCATGATCTGGTGAGAAAGTGGGATAGGCCATCACCATCAGGGTGGAAGCATATTAAAGCAAGACTACAACAAATAAATGTCCCAAAACAATGATAAGAAATCTGAGCAGGTTAAAAGATTTGGAACATGCATCGCACGTGGCACAATTGAAACGCCATCAACCCCGGTGGTAACACCTCTGAAGAGGAGAATGAAGAGGATAAACTCTACCCACGTGTCTCTAAATTACGCAAATGGCTAACATATTAAGAAGACGCTATTATGATATTTCTAGCCCAGCATCCTACGGAGGCGTAGATAGACTGGTCTGACGTGTTTACAATGCTGGAGTAGGGAAAAAAGATGTTGAGAGTTTTTTGCGGGAGTAGGACGCTTATACACTTATAAACCTGTGAGAAAAAGGTTTAAAACAATCAAGACAACAGCTGCTTCGACTGACTCTATTTAGCAAGCAGATTTAACAGACATGCAAAGATATTCAGTGTATAACGATGGTTACTGCTACATCCTATTCATAATAGATGTATTCTCTAGATATCTGTGGCTAATTCCTCTGAAAAATAAATCGCCTGAAACAGTTGCTAAAGCCACCAAAACGTTGATGTTGAAAGAAAAGAGGGTTACTGGCTATTTTTTTACGAATATGGGGAAAGAATTTATAGGCCGAGCTTTTCAGAACATGCTAACAGAGTTTAATATCAGCTACTACAATATCAATTCTATACATAAGGCCTCTTTTGCTGAAAGAGTTCAACGTACCATAAAGGAATGCATGCATCGCTATTTTACACGTAAAAACACATATAGATTTCAAGACATTCTGAAATCATTGGCTTCATCCTACAACCGCTCACATCATCGAACAATTGGGACAACACCTAATGAGATTTTAGAAAGAAGTGCGCGCATAGAGCCTGATGTGAGAAGATATGGAACACCACCACCACACTCTGCTCGTTTCAAAATCACTGATTATGTAAGGCTGTCGCGTTCGGGAAATAAATTCGCGAACGGATGTTGTATTACGTAGAAGATTTGAATGGGGAAGAAATCGCAGGAGGCTTTTACCGCGAGGAGTTGCAGAAAGTGACATTTAATTTAGGAAAAAATGTGTTTAAAATTGAGAAAATTATAGGAAACAAAAGTTCAGGAGAGAGAAAAATGCACCTGGTGAAAGGGCTAAGATACCCAGAAAGCTTCAACACCTATATAAAAGCTGATGCAATAACGAAGCTTAAATAGTATGCAACATGGCGCCTAACCATTTCTAAGTCACGCTCCCGTCCTCCTCGTCCCTGTCTGTACACCCTAACAACACACTAGCCAACTTTGTAACAGAACTCCCCGGACCCATTGAATTGGGTGGTGATATGTATGAGGTGGGTATATGCGAAATTCAGCTGAATACCCTTTTTTTAAGTATTCATTATAAAGAACCCATTTTTACAATTCTTAGAAACTGTAATGAGTGTGAAATAGCCGGAGTAACTCGGGATGAAACCATGCTTACCGCCCTGACTGGGGATGCACGGTATTACAGTACAGAAGTAACACTAGGATCGGTCGAGGATGTTGTGAGAGACTTAAACGTAAGTTTAAAAAGCTCAAACCTTACGGGCGATTTAGTATACGAAATCTTAAACAATGATCCCCATGCATGTACTGTGACCTTAAAATCGCAGGCTAACCGAAATATTAAAGACCAAAGAGAGTTCAAAATTATGACCGATGGACGATATCGATCAGTCATCCAAAGAGATACATTTCACGAAGCACAACACGACTTGTCCAGCGTAAGGTATCAGTTGAAATTGGAGAAAATGATGGCTATAAACCCCCAGACATGTGCTATATTTACTTCAATATAGTGGAGTACCAGTTTGTTGGGGATACCCAGGCACGCCTGTTGCGCATATCGCACATCCCCAACCATAGAGGGAGTTTGAGTATTACAATGACAGGCCCCATCATGTGAATGTCGCAGCTAATCTAATAACCAATATCTCAATATATATAAGAACGGTTGAGGGAAAAAATTTCCCATTCGGTAACGGGAGCTTAACAGTAAAGCTGCACTTTCGACGCACTGAGTTATAATGGACAGAAAGCCTTTCACAGTCTATCGAAGTATGAGATACCAACGTGGTAGTTGACTTGGATCCATTTCTTCAACCATACCACGTACGGCTGTCCCCTTGCTGAAGAGGGGTGCCAGATACCTCGGGAGGAAAGCGTTACAATCAGGTCTTGACACAGCAGAAGACATATTGGCTGGGGCTAAACCTAAAGAATCTCTAAAAAGACACTTAAAGCGTACACGGGACGAAATCGTCAAAGATGAAAAGAGAAAAATGCGTGGTGGTGGGAAGAAGAAGAGGGCTGTCCAGAAGAAGAGATTACCACCACGTGGCATTAAACGTAAAAGGGCATCGAAGAAGTGTTCTAAGCGAATGAAACCAATGGTTGGCCATTTTCTTGACTGATATAAGCTAAGGACATTGATCTCATGAATCATAGTTTGTTTACTACTTGTCGAGAGAGGAGGCACTATTTCTAACTCGTCATGACACGCTTCATCCATCCGTGTAGTTCACAGTGTTGTAAATCGGAGCTGTCTCTCTTTAACATGCCTCCAACTCAACTTTCTATTGAACACAGTGACTTTATTACAATTAACCCTTTAAACACAATTAATTCCCAGAGTGCCCCTATAGAATTCGTGATACCTAGCTCAAGCCCTTACTTTTTTGACCCAAGCTGTGTGCACATGTCCGCTAAACTAGGTATAGCCCATTCTGATGGAACAGAATATAATGACAAATTTGCTGTATACCCTGAAACAAACTTTCTGCACTCCTTATTCAACCAGTGTGACGTATATTTAAATCAGTTCATCATATCGGCAGGAACGGGGTACTACCACCTACGATCCTATCTGGAAAATGTGCTGAACTTTCCAAAAGAAGCGAAGGATATCTTTTTAAGTGCCGAGGGCCATTATCAAACTAAAGACGAAAGTAGTATAAAGGACAAATTTTAAAATTCTAAAAAGAAGATATACGAGTGTTTTGGACGCCTGCATACAGACTTCATATTCCAGGAGAAGTTGCTTGTGAATGGGGTTGATATGAAAATAAAGCTCACCCGCATATGGGAACTGATGAAGAAGAGGGAACAAAACCCGTTGTGATTCACATTATGGAGACATACCTCCGCGTACGGCGAGTGAAATTAAGTTCACCAAAACATATAGAAATTGAGAAAAATTTACTACACACCACAGTAAAATACCTAATTAACAGACTAGAGATCAGACTATACATGGTGCCAGCAGGGGTGGCATCGAAACAGATAGAAAAAATCGCCCTGGGAAATCTACCTAAAAGGATATTAATCGGAATGCAGGACCATGCTTCGGTGAATGGAAAATATAAAAAGAGTGCCTTTAGACTCGATAATTTCGGCCTTAAAATTATAACCTTATATGTTAATGGCATTGCGTTGGGCGGGGTTATGGATATGGATTATTCATCAGACGCTGTGTTCCCGTTTTGCGCGAGAGAATATAGTAATCTGGCCCATATTGCAGGTGATTGTGATGAGCTCGGGATTGGGGTACCGCAGAAAGAATTCATCGATCAAGTTAACCGTTATCCGTTTGACATCACACCTGAATTATCTGCTAATGTAAATACACACATAATTCCACAACAGAGTGAAAACATCTCAGTCAGATTGGAATTCGGCAAGCCTATAGACGCGCCTATTAGTGTACTTGTATACCTCGAGTCACAAGCCCTAATAGAAGGAGACAGATTTAGGAGCGTTTTCAGTGACTTTTAAAGTGGATACGAATACACTTCATGGAGTAATGAATAGTGAACGAATCACACGTTCGAAATTTATCGGTGTATTTGCGAAGAATGAAACATTGAAATTGCCATCTATGAGAGATTGCGGTAGCCTTATTGTGAACACAGATGTTATTGGTAGTGAAGGGATTCATTGGTTTGCAATCTATTTTAAAAATAGGGATTGCATGTACTATTTTGATTCACTCGGGACTCAACCCTGGAGTGACACTGCTATTGTAAAATTGCTCGATCAGATGCATATCCCCAAGTTGCATGGAGTCCCTTCCGGCTACAAGGATATTTTAATAATAATTGTGGGATATACTGCCTTTCATTTCTCATACATATGTCACGTGGTAAAGAATTTATAATTTTTTTAAATTATTCGACCCGTGTCACGCTCAACGAAATGACGAAATGGTATGCAGACATAAAATTCGTTTTCCGATTGTGCGTACTCGTTTTATAGTATAATGTTTTTTTCGTGTATATATATTTGTAACCAATAATGTTAGTTTTTATAATGTTTTATAATGTTAGTTTGTATATTCTGTAGCTTAAGATGGTTATTGTACTAAAAACATGATTTCTTTCATTTAATAAATTGAAGAAAATACATTTTCTTCTTACCCGAAAAAAAGATCGAAACATAAAAAAACTTAGATTATTTCGTTATTGATGTGACATTCGCTGGGTTGACTGCTTGGTAAATCTTCTACCTCCGTATTCAGGTCCACGACATGCGTTGCTTCAAAACACCAGTCAAATCCTCATCGGACCTTAAAGGAGAAAGAATAATTAATTAGTTCATACTGAATGTTTTTTAATAAAAACCCAATTGTTTAAAACATATGCAGAGTGTACACATAGTAATAGTATTACAATTATATATTTGAACCGCTCAGAGAAGTTCCTTTAAGAGAAAATGCCGAATAACATTTATTATGGAATTTATAAAATTATTTAAAACATGCAAAGGATTGCTATAAAAAATTCAATGAATCAAAACAGGACTTTAGCATAATATTAACTGCAAACTAATCTATAATTGCGGATGCCTAAATGAAGCATTTTTAATGTGATGAGATGAATTACTACAAACATCCATACATATGATAAAATAATCCAGAACACTAACCAAAACAAATAACCAGTTCGCGAATAATTGGCTACAAAAAATAAAATTACAGGCACATAATTACGTACACTTCTAAGGCAGTCCCTTGCATCGGATCGTAAGGAGCGTCATTGCAAATATCATCAACGGATTGCATTGGAAATAATGCATCCCGGTCGGCTGCGTTAAAAAGATTAATTGTGAACAACGCGAAAGTTCTTGATTCATGACAGAGGGAACGTTTATTCACTGATGAAAATAAGTACTGTGACTCTCCGCTGAAAATACTCACTTTTATATACATGATCCCCAAGCAACACCCCAAAAGACTAATAGGCGGTTCGTAAGTTTGATGATTGGTTGTCAATGTAATTGGGCGGATCTATGTTAAATTTTGTGTACTAATCGTAACACCGACATAACGGGTCCACGCTTTGGACGTCCTGATTGGTTGACTAATGGTGTCTTTAACTTCTCCCCATAGATTTAATGTTCACATCTCAAGGTGTATTGCCATTTGAAATCTCTACCACGACAATATTTGCATTAATATTTGCACCCATACTATTCTCGGTTTTTCCATTTTAAAACCCACCCCTTTATGCAATATCCCTCATTTCTTTGTAACATTGATCAACATTTGCCACTTGCAATCTCTATCACGACAATATCCTCAACTTTGATTCATCTATTCTGCTTGACTTTTTACTTGCCAATTCTCGCGTAGAAGTGTGATTAAATTGTGTTCAGTTCGTGAAAATGAATGTCTGGTTGGGCTGGTAGTTAAATGGGCGCACTAGGTATCCTAGTGGTTAAGACGCTGGATTGCTGATCGGAGGTTGAGAGATCGAGTCCGGATGGTGACACTGTAATTTCTTGGTACATACAATCCCCGATGAGCCGGGTGTACCTATGTGAGGTGGAGAGTAAAAGAAGCCAACTCACCACTTAATCAGATCAACTCGAGAGGAGGGGGGATAAGCTTGACCTTCGTGAAATGAGGAATCATCGCACGTAATAATAATAATAATAATAATAAGAAGAAGAAACCTTTCCATTTCTTCATTTTCATTCATTCATTTCATTTCATTTCAATAACAGAGACAATGTAAAGTTTTAACACACCTATGAAGAAGATACCACACAAATTACACACAAAGAAAAATAGTTCGGATTCAACGTTAAACTGTAGGTCTAAGGCGGGTGACAAGCTTCATATTTGTCAAAATGAACAATTCGGGGAGAAGGAAAACCGATTTAGTTTATTACTACTATAATTTGCACCACTCTATATATATATATATATATATATATATATTGTTGCATTTGGAAATATGATGAGGAAATTCATTACTTAATCAAAGGCTAATTCAGCCTACAAATAATTTGTTCATGGGAAGACAATCACGTGAGGCTTATGTATATATTTAATTTCAGTTTTTAACTTAATTAGTAATGGTAATAATGAAAACAATAAATAGGAGTCGAGAGAGATTCTTGTTAGGTGGTATTGGAAGGATTTAGGTCAAATGGACCTTTGCGGTTTTCAAGTAGCCTCGGGCAAGTCAGGTGTGAGTTTTTATTGCGTGTCGAGTTTCTACCTGTAGGTCTTCCATCCCTCGAATAAAAAGAGTTGTTTTAACGAATGCCTTCCTTGTCTTTCGAATTATAGGTAAAATGAATATTATTCTTATGGAATATTTAAAATGTTTATTGTTAATTTAGTATACTGTAACGAATGAATTAATATTAAGATGAACGAAAAAAAAGTACGAAATTGTGAAGAAACATCGTTTAGAGTAAATCACTGTACTGACATGTACTTTTATATGCCAAAGGCAACCGTTCTAAAGTACAAGATGTCAAGTAGCATTGTTTTTGAACCAACTTAGACCTACAGTTTAGAAGAGAAATCCGTAACATGGTACGGATTCCATCGCTAAATTTATTTTATTTTTTTTATGTTGCAAATAGTAAGAAAAATGCGTGGTGATGGATGCTTGCTTGCTTTCTTTCATATGGGGAGTTGGCTAAAATTTGGGAAACTGAACAAAGAAATGGGAATTTGGTTAAAATTTTATTGTTTAATATAAAAGTATATATGGACTTCTCATTTAATTATTTTATCAATTACGTTGATTTCGGTGAAATTTATTTATAAAAAATAAGGTGTATAGAAAGGATTGGAAAAAGTAAGTAAACACTTTCGGTTTGGCTTTAGAATAAATGAAAGCGTTTCATGTCTTTCGAATTATAGGTAAATTAAATATTATTCTTATAGAATAATTAAAATATTTATTGCAAATTTAGTATACTGTAAAGAATAAATGAATATTAAGATGAACGATTTCTTTTGCTAAGCCATGGATTAATTGGCTAGTGTATTTGTTTTATTGTTAATATTAGTGATCGTTTAAATAATTAGTTCTCTTGCTGAACAAATTTAAGTAGTCTCTCTTGCCTTTAATAAATAAGTGGCAACGCATCTAAATAAAAATTAAATTAATGGTGTAAGGTTGCAACTCACCCTAATAAGGTACACCTGAACATAATTAAATTAAAAACAATAACTGGTAACCCTCCTTATATAAATAAATAAAAAAATAAATGGCAACTCACCTATATATAAATAAATAATTAAATTATATAACAGCTGCTTGGCCCCTGGACGCTCATAATGCGACGGGCTTCGGTGGAATAAAGAACTCTCTCTTCTTATTATGTTAAGGCTTAGGTTAAGTTTCCCTTTGGGGACTGAGGACATCCCACCTTCTCCCCAAAGACCCTCTTCCTTCTCCTTTCTCTCCCTCTCTTAGGTTAAGGTTACCCCTTTGGGGATAGGTCATCCTCCCTTCTCCCCCCGAAGATCCCTCCCTCCCCCTTTGCAGCATTGATTTGTTGCATAACCCCTTCATTGCATAACCCATTCCCCCTTCATTGCAAAACCCTTTGCAACAATGCTTAACATTACGTTGCAATATTGCAACATTCCTGCACTCACCCATTTTGCGCCCATACTACTAGCCTAGCCCCGTTACATTTAGAACCTAAATATAAGCAAAAGACTCGTTGCATTCACGTTGGATTGAATACATCAAAGAAAAAGGGGTAACTATTATATTTTTAGCCAAAAACCAAAACTTAAACCTCAACTGGCAAAATTGAGCGTCCACTTTTCAAGGCATATAACATGAAAAAGAAAAAACTATAGTGTTTGTCATTTACCATTAATTATTCGGACTATAGTGGATTTAATTTCCCAGAAGAGTTCCTTGTTCCATGCAAAGTCTGGGAGTATCATAAAAAACCTCAGGGAACCATTCTCAGTTCACTCCCATATATATATATAATATATATATATATATAATATATATATATATATATATATAAGGCCTATATATATATGTATACATATATATATATATATATATAATATATATACTACATATATAAGACCTTAAAAGCGTTTTCTCTTGATAAAAAAATATGCATGAGCTTCAAGAACATTAATGTTTAAACATTACAGTATTTCATGTATGGTAATACATAAACGTTCGAGGGAAACGTAGTTTGAAATGTGGAACCGTCTTTAATATACTTCTATTTGCGTTCATGTAAATTTGAAGGGAAACTATACTAATACTCGACGTTCCAGATTTTATTACCAATTAACTGAGATATATTGCAAGATTATTAACACAATTTCCTTTATAACTTTATAAGGAGATGAAGTGGGGCTTCGTATATATATATATATATATATATATATATATATATATATATATATATATATATATCAGTACAATGATTTCTACTTAAGTAAATAGAATAACGTCAAACTCGATTGGTTAGAAATTATAATTATAGACGTACTTAGGTCGTGGGCAGGCCTGGATTCGATTTCCACCCTTGCCTTAGGTAGAGTTGAGTTGTTTAGTCTTGAGTGTAATGGAAAACGTGAAAATACTGCCACAGTCATGCAGCATATCTCATTTTTTCCATTTGGGTACTGAAGTATCATGTCCAAACGAAAGCTCTCAAATCTTCCTGGAAATGCGGCCTTCAAACCGTCAGTTTCGTTTGTGTGTAAAGCATCGCCTGCGTAGCAATGATGTTTTATGAATTTTTTTTAGAATCTTTACCTAAACAAGATAGTGGTGCAATAAAACGTATAAGATGTCATAGCCATTTATTTATAGAAGCGCTTTTTTCTTATTTTTTCATAGTAACGCTATATTCATATTTTGGTTTATATATTTGTGAGAATTTTTGTGTTTTTGCATATCCTAACTGTCACACTGGAAAGTCAGCCTTTGTATGAAATAGTGGCATCTTCTTTCTTCCCTTATATTTCTGAAGGATTCAACGATGGCGTTTGTCATGGCCACGTTCCACAGCTTGAAAAATGATATGAGAAATGTGGCAATTCAAGGGGGTTGTCTTTGGCACTTTTGATCTGGTTATTAGTAAAGTCTTCCAATAAAGCAAATAAGAAGACATTTTCTTCCTCTTTTTTTCCAATATATTAAGTCAGTGTAGTGTTTGGTATCGAAATTGAGTGATTATATTAATTGGAAAAGCCTCAAGAGTGTGGGTGGTCTGAACTTTCTGAGAGACAAATTCTTTTTAATGGTAAACTCTCTCTCACCCACTGTTTTTCATCAGCAATTATAGCAGACAATACGTTTTCAGGGTGAGCAGTCTATTTCTCAGAAAGACAGGTTTCATGATATTTTATTTTATCAGGCATGATAAAGAAGTTGAAATTTTGTACCCTGTAGCAGAGGGATATGACTTGATCTGCAACCACCCAGGGTCATAAAAGATCATAATGATTTTGACAAGGGTTTCCAACTTCTCTGAGGGATTACTGCAGGGCACATAATGTCCCAAGTTTTGTTAGCCCATGTCATACCTGCCAATTTGTGGTAAGATATTGGTGGAAATTTGTCGTCTAGATAGCTTTGCAGAATTGGTAAAGATAGTTCTAATTTCATTGGAATCTCTTCCAACATCTGGTATACCTAGCAGTTTTCCAAAAGTTTTCAGTTTTCAGATCTCTTAAGTCTTTCTGAAGTTCCTTTCCAATGGGTCTCTTGCGAGATCATGTTCAAAAGCATGACGGAATGGCAGTTCAACGAAGTGCAAGAGACAAAAAAGATATTGCACCTCTACTCTTTATGACTTCCCCATGTGTTCCAACATTTGTGTTTGTGCCATCACAATCTCGACTGTAATATCCTTATAACTTTCCTACTTAACTAAGTTATAGGAGCCATATTTTCCCACACTCAGTCTCATCTTTTCTTCCATCGAATCCTAAGCATTCTAGAACCACTGTTTGTATTTTTACTTCTCAACAGTCTGTCTCTGTCTCTGTCTCTCTCTGTCTAAAACAGTGGTCGGAAACCTTTCTCCAATAGCCGGTCGGATTAATACGACTTGCATATTACTATCTGGAATGTATGAATTAGTAATCTGCTGATATCTCAGGCGGAGAGGGCTGTATGAAATATAATTATGGTATTTTATTACAAATACAACAGCAAAATTTCTGACACATTTATATTTCTTTTTTTATTTTATGTGCACATGAGGGTAAGTGACACTTCACAAAAATTCCAGGTAGACTAAGATACAATACTATACTAAACAAGGCAGCTTGATGTTCGCTAGTCAACATCAACATTCATGATAGTTTACAACTACAATTATAGCCTGATGCAAATAATCATCAGTCAAACTTGACATGAACTTAGACTTTATCAGTTTCATCTTTGAGAAGGTCTATTCGCAAATGTAATTGCTTCCAAAAACTGTTACAATGGTTGCAGCAAACCTCTTTATTTGGTCCGGAAGAAATGTCCTCTGGGTCGTATGCTGCCGAACCCTGCTCTAATAGATTTGATTCATTTAGTAGGCACATATTATTTATGGGAGAATTAGTAATCGTAGCAGTAGCAGCATAAATAAACCCATATCAGTCGGCCATTAAGACAAGCTCACGGTAGTCAGGACGATTCTGTGATGCCTCAATAGCCACTGAAGTTTCTGGAGGGGTTTGAATCTGAGTCCGAAAAGTCATGTTCACTCTCATATACATCAATATCCCAGAACTTACAAAAACTGTTGCAGATGATGGGTCAAACAATGATTTTTCCAGATAATTTTATTCCTGTTCTTTGCTTTTCCCTGCAACTTTGTTCTAATCTCTCTTTCTGATTGCAATTAGATTCCTACTCCGATGATATCTTTCCAGAACAGTGGCAACGGTCACAATTATTTTTCTGGATCAGGGTCACAGCAAGTACAGCCACTGAAATGAAACAGATCATCACATTTTGCCAGCATTTGGTTGAAATCATCAGCATCTCTCCTATTATTTGGAACTTCGCAAACATTACGATCTTCCTCGAACAATCTCTTTACTCTGTAATTAATTCATTCATCTGAGATTGTAGTAACGAGAATAGTTCCCACTTAGCTTTCAGATCTGATATTATTTTCACGTTTACCTCTCTTTCATACACCTTCCATTTCAAGTTCCTTCCATTTTATTTCTGAATAATTGATGACATCTCTCTTTGATGGTATAACATTGCTGTTGGAAGGGAATGTAGTAGTCTAAAATCACTTTGAGTTTTGCTTCATGTTTTTCGCTTGTTTTTTGACATACTGTACTGAGGGAATTTGAAATAGTGAGGGAAAAAATCACTAAAAACTGCCAACGGTCTAAGCGAATTTTATATCTCATGGGCAAAGATTAAGTGAATTATTATCAAGAAATCTTGTTATTTTATAAATATTCCAGTATAGTATATACAGTGCCGTCACAGTTATGCATTTCCAGTTATATCTTATACAAGGAAGTAATGACATTTACGTGGCTATACTGCATGATTTTAGCAACACTTTTACGTTTTTATAGTACACCCAACGCCTGAGTGTCCACCCACACTCTATGATTGCTCGGGCATTTACTTTACTTTAGTCTCATTTAATTTTCCGACAATCTTAAGCCCCTTTTCCAATTCCTCTTATGTTAACATGCAAATATTCGAACAGATTGACAATATATATATATATATATATACTCCAATCAACTGTACTATATATAGTTGCTCACATAAGCCACAAAGAGCGAAATCCTATACATGAGTTCGTATATAGAGATAGAGAAAATTTTCCATAATAATCCTACTTGAGAAATCTCCATTTAGGCAATACCTTGTTCAACCGTTTAAAGATATTCTGACTATAGTTGTATTAAATTTTATTTTGTAATATGCACGAATGAATATACTTTAAGGTTGCAATATGAATTTTTATTTATTATTAAAATAAAAATTTGCAGTATTTAATATTGTTCTGCGCGCATTTTACATTGAAAACCTATAATATAGTGGTGTGGAATAAATTAATACTTGCCTTATTATGCTCTAACACCATTTTCTAAACTTTCTGTGTAATTTATTTCAACATGCAAAATAAAAATATTCAAAGTAATGATAAATATTATTTTCATTATAAATGCCTCAAAATTTAACTGACATTTGGAAAGATAAATTTAAATGATCCTTTATTAAGCTGTTCCATATTTTGCACTGAAATAATATACAATAATGTTTTCGGTATTTGTGTGAAGAGTATTGATACTAGTCATCGGCGTTACTGTCCACAATTTCTTTTTTAATATTTTCAGAGTAATGACATATATTTACAATATTTACATTAATGAATAAATCAGTAACACTTGGTACGAAATATTCATTGAAGGTGTAAAAAGAAGCCAGAGTATGCCCTGTACTTACTGTAAGTCGGAACCCAAACATTCTATCCAATTATCGTCCCAGTTCCATATTACTAAGTTTAAGTAAAGTATTTAAAAAAATCGTATACAATAAACTTACTAAATTCTTAATCAGATACAATATTCAAGCTGAAACACAATTTGGATTTAGAGGTGAGCATACACGGAAGATGCCATAAACATGCCATTAAGAAATGTGTATCAGAACCAAAACAGCAAAAAACACTGTCTTGGTCTTCTTCGACTTGTTAAAACCACTTGATACATTTTCGCATGAAATTTTATTGAATAAACTTCACATATACGGAATAAGAGGAAATCCTTGATTGGTTCAAATCGTATCTGTCAAATTGTCATCAATACGTCAGATTAAAAGATAACTTATCCGACAAGGAGACGCTAACTAGTGGGGTTCCGCTTCTTGGTCCATTATTATTTCTAGTTGTCAACGATTTTCATCTCTCAACCGCATTAAATTGCGAGCAATATGCAGATGATACAGCACTTTAGACTTTCTAATAAATGGAACAAACAGGCAATTAAAACAAGTGTACAAATGGATGTTTGCAAATAAACTTTTATTGAACCTGACAGTTATTTTATATACTTATACCACAAAACATACAAAAATACAAACTGTCAAATAAAAATTGCAAATATCACTCTTGCAGGGGCGAATGAGGTTAAAGTGCTTGGCATTAATTTAGACGACAGACTAAATTTCATAAGTCGTGTACAGTCCCCTGCAATAGTTCCACTCCACTCTCTCTGAGATATGGAACAACGCAGTCCCTCTTTCTCCCCCACCCTCACTCCCTCCCTCTCTTCCTCCTCTTCTCCCTCTCGTTATCCTCCCTCTCGTCCTCCCACTCTCCTTTTGCTACACCTAAAACGACGATATTACGAAATCAAACCGTCTTCATGGAATCGCACAATATCTGAAATTAATCATCATAATGTAGACGAATACAACACTTATTTGTCAGTGTTAATATCGAATCACGATATAACAAAAAGTATTGCATCAAGAATGATCCCAAAATTTGAAGGACACTGTAATTTGGCGTATCAGATTACGATTCGAATACTATCTAATTTTAAACTGTGATTTGAACCCAGCGACAAAATATATTAAATAATATATATTAACATATATATTAATATATATTAATATATATTAATATACCGGTATATGTAAAAATGAATAATTCTAACATTCATTTCTGCATATAAAGTCCAAACACGCGTGACACTCAAACTGTATATAAAATGCAAATTTGGAAAAAAATTTAATTTTCTTTCTATTTTATTTTTAGTAAGTAATTGATGAATTATTTATTTTTTAAATTACCTAATCATTTTTTAGATTAAGCTTAACTATGTAATCGTGTTAAATTCTACAATGTTCATTTTTTTAAATTCTTTCTTTGTTGTAAAAGATGAAATCATAACTTGCCAAAACTCTAAATTAACACTTAATTTTGAATTTCAAGCATTTAATTTTGGTTTATATGCATGTTTAATTTTAATCCATAATAAAATGCATATTTCAATTTCCATTTTTAGCAACTCAGCAAATCATAACATGAGCTCTGTCAGTATACTGCTTAAAAGAAAAATGTGACTTCATCTTCAAATATCCTGCTTATTTGCCAGTATGCTGTTACATCCAAAATTTACCTTTATCTTAAAAAATGTTGCAAAAAAAAAAAAAAAAAAATTCAGCCTATTAAGAATTAAAAACAAAAAGGGTCAACATTAAATAATAATGATGTCACCAAATTATTGGTATATAAACTCTTGTAATTTTTCAAGTTATCATTCTGATTATTCTGATCTGACCTAGAGGCTGAAATATTAACTGTAATATTTTAGAAGCAGTAAAATTCAGTCAGAAGATCTCTTTGTCCTCTCCTTTGAGCCCTGCTTTCTCCCGAGGAACTTAGTTTTAAAATAGAATAAATAAATAATATCCCGATATTCTACAGGAAGAATAGGGGAACGGTCAGATAATTTAGTAAGTTTACACAGAATCCTCAGATCCACTACAAGAAGAAATCGGAGTGAAGTATAAAAGCAACAGTGGCGGCTCGTCGGTAGACACTGCGGAACTGCAGCACCCCTAAAGTTTTTATTTACAACTGAAATAATCAAGAACAATATAAGGATGAGCTCACTGAATAACTTTTTCAATAACTTTTGAAACTTTATTCATTGCTCAATGCTCATCCTTTTATTTCAGTAATTATTTCAACCCATTCTTAGAGACAGCACCCCTAGAATTTTTAGTCACGAGCCGCCACTGAAAAGCAACTACTGCGATTCTCTTTACGGTACCAGCTACCCCAGTGTGAGAAAATCCGTTGTTGCCACCTAACTAGAACCCTCGTCAACCTCGAACCACCCAAGGCCATAGACGGAGGGTTACCATATATATTATAGGATAACTGCTCTGTTCATATTGCCAGGATCATCAGACGGTGGTTTCAGGAACAACGAAATGTTAGCTGCTCAACTGGACCACCAAGGGGTGTGACCTAAACCCCACTGAAAATGTGTGAGCAAATGGGATTAACGCTCGGGAGCCTGGGCAGGAGCGAACATCTCGGCGTCTGCTGTAACACACCATGGCAGAGTGGAAACTTTTCCGCACGAAACCACAGGTCATCTACAATCACGTGGCATTTGTTCCAAATAGGCTACGAGAGGTCATTAATAATAATGGAGGATGGACCAATAGGGCATATCACACTTTTCCGAGTCCGAATTTCACTCTAGCTAATATGTATTTTTATGTAAAATTTAATCCTAAGAGGGGTTTCTTTTCTGCAACTTTCCCCAAAAATCGCGTTATCATGTTCAAAATTGCGGTTTTCTGTTCTATGTTGAAATACCAAATATTCAATTGAACACAACCTCATATTTTTAACCCTTTGTCGTAATTTGTTTCCATTTAGACACATGAACTTTGCTTAACTCTTACACAGGTTTAATACATACATACATAAGAAAAAAATCTACTCCATTTGAATCTTTGTAACTATTTGGACGCAGAAAGCGAACGTCAACATTCTCTCAATAGATGGCTCTGAGCAATTACGCCAGTTATAATTGTGAAGTAGAAGTGAGTGGACGCCATTTTTTTCGGTAGGTGTTTTTTGTAATTTTCCTAAGTTTAATCACCATTATTATATTTGTTTTGACTATAATTTCATTCTAGAAGTATTAAGGAAGCTCCCTGTTTACTTTGTTTAAGTAATATTTTTAATAACTGTGAAGGAAAGACTTTATTCAAAGTTCGTTTCGAAATGGACACAAAGTTTTCATTGGTTAAATTTCTGTCTATGATAACACGTGTGTCCAATTGGATACATGAAATGAATTTTTCATTACGATTGTTTTTATGTACTGTTTTATATATATATATATATATATATATATATATACATATATATATATATATATATATAATTATATATATATATACACACACATATACACATTAGAGGTGGAACGAATGTCAATTTGTGATATTCGTGAATGCGAATGCGAATGCGAATATTTTATTTTAATATTCGCGAATGCGAATGCGAATATTTACTAAAATTACTATTAGAATTAATATATTCGTTTTTCATCATTAGAATTGAGGTATTTAAAATTTTAAATGTTAACTTGTAAGAGTTTCGCCATAGAAAATTAAATAGGAATAAATTCCATTGAATTTTCTATGTTACCGGGATACGGGACGAGGACCCACTCTTATAATGTATCCCACCAACCTCTTTCTCCAACCTCCACCCTTGAAAGAGGATGACTATTTCTTTATAAATGCCACGGAGCATCGTTTAGTCGGCAAGAGAAATAAGACATTTCATTCATTGTGAAGAGTATTCCCAATCTTCCGATAATGGTATTGATAAAGAAATAGTTTAGGCACTCACTGGTTGACTCTTTCGTACTTGAATTCTACTATTGGTAGATTATATTTTAGGAATATTAGTTTTTCCGCTCTCTCCGCTGATAGTTTGGAGCGTTTTGTATCGTACACTAGACCGGCACCACTGAAAAGGCGTTCACTCGCAACACTGGATGGTGGACAAGCAAGAAAACACCTTGCTAATTGCGACAACTCTGAAAATTGTTCGGCATGCACTCTCCACCATTCCAGAGGATTTTCGTCAGTTGGCAGTCGTTTTTCCTTGAGATACTTGTCTAGATTCTTTGAAGATCGTTCTGAAATCCTTTCTCCAGACTCATCGTCACTGCTCGAGGAAAGGATTTCTTTCATAGCTTCGGCGACAGACGTGGACGGTTTTTTATCGCGCGGTTTTTCATCACGAAGGCCTGGAGATTGAGAATCTGTCTTTTTCTTACTAAGTGCTTCACATTTTAATCCAACCTCTACTTTAACCCTGTCCGTAACAAAAGAAGAGCTGAAAAATTTTACTTTGTATCTAGGATCTAAAAATGTAGCAATGTAGTACAAGTCGTTGTTTTCTGCTGAATCGAACCTTTTTGTTATTTCTGATAACATTGTTTCTCGCATCGCTTTGATCCCATGACTTTCTTCAGCTGTGGACAAACTGGACATCAATACTTTCTTCAGAGTGGTCACGAGAGGAATGACGTCCGCTATTGATGATGAGTTGCTGCTGATATTTCTTGTGATATCTTCGAATGGTTGGAGTAGAGTAATGCATTTGTCCAGAGTTGAATTGTCTTGAAGTGTTAAAGGTTTGATCTTACCGGTTGCAGTGGCATACAAGCAGAGAGGTTCATTGATAGCTTTCATTCTGATCCTCATTTGCAGAGTACTATTCCAACGAGTAGGAACGTCATGAATCACAGAAAGCAGTGGAGCATTTATTCTAGCCTGAATTTTCTTAAACTCTTCTTGGGCCATGGTTGAATGATTGAAATGTGTCGCAATTGACCTACATTTTGAGATGACTTCAACGACTGCTTTCTGAGATGACAGAGAATTTTTGACAACAAGGTGCAATTGGTGACTGGCACAGTTGGTGTTGTTAACACCTGAAAGAAACAACGCTTTTTTCATATTAGCACCTGCATCCCTCATGACGCAGTGAACATCATCCGCGCACAGACTCCACTTCTCCAACAAATTGTCAAACACTTGGCTGAGATATTCCCCTGTGTGACGTTCAGAGAGGGGTTCAGCGCAGAGCACAAAACTCTGACGTTTGAATTCTTTGTCCACAGCGTGACTGGTCAGTGACAGCAACGAAACACCTGATTGTGTATCGGACCACTCATCGGTGGTGAAGGACAGTTTCGATGATTGTTTGAGGGAGCTGATATTGTCTCCAATTGTACTTCTGACAGAATCATACATTGTCTCACAAATTTTATCACTGTAATACTTTCTTTGGCGCAGTGGATAACATGGCGCCGATTCTTTCATGAGCCGCACAAAGCCAATATCTTCCACGTGAGTAAATGGAAGATCATCCATTACTAACATTTCTGCAATCTTACTGTCCATGCTCTTTCTTTTTGCGTTGTTCACATCCCACAATTTTGTCTTTTCAAGACACATTTCAAGAGTAGCTTGCTTCATCCTCGCAGCTGGTGTTGGAGATGCCTTCCTCTTCTTGCTACTTTCTTTCGCTTCTTCTTCGGTCTTACTCATATTCTTATACTCTGCAGGGTGTTTGCTGTTAAGATGATTACGCAATCCAGACGTCGTTCTTCCTTTTCGCGAATAATTGGCTTTACAAAGCTTACACTTAGCAATATCATTTGATACTAACTCAAAATAGTCCCAAACGGCACTGGAGGACGCCATCACAAAGCACCTGACACAATGAATTGGGGGCAATTGAAGGCGACACAGGGTTATAGACGGACACTTGCACGCACCCTCACTCAGCCAAGGCTCGTGGGTAACTGACTCGCCAGGCTCCCGCACACCGACCCCTCTCAGACAGCTACAGCTGCATCTGCCGCTAGTCAGGAAAAAAACGTCGCTCATACGCACACAGTGACACACTGCTGGAAACAGACGTGGCAGCATCCAACAGTTTCATTTTCGCACCAACCGTTTCTGCGACAATTATAATGAAAAAAAACTAATGCATTACTTATAGCACGAAATATTCGCATTCGCATATTCGCACATCTAAATGCGAATGCGAATGCGAATGTTCAAAATGATGCGAATATTCGCAAATGCGAATGCGAATGCGAATATTCGGTCCACCTCTAATACACATATATATATATAATTATATATATATACACATACACATATACACATATAATATATATATATATATAGATATAATTATATATATATACACACACATATACATATATATATATATATATATATATAATATATATATATAGAGAGAGAGAGAGAGAGAGAGAGAGAGAGAGAGAGAGAGAGAGAGAGAGAGTACTAACTACCACCCATTAATTACCTTATTAGACCTTTTTTGACTAAGGGACACATAAATTATTTCATTTAGAAATGTTCTTACAGTAAAAAGATTGCTAAAAATGCTTTTATATACCTCCTATGCATATTTCAAGTAAAAAATGAATCTACTCTAAAATTAAATGGTACTGAATGACAAGGGTTTAACTTATGTTACACCATTATTACGAATTTTAAATTAAATTTGCAATACCAAATTCAGTTTTCTATTACCAAACTAAATAATCATTACCAAATTTAGGTTAATTTGGTAATTAGAAATGCCGGTTGGCAACCCTGATTATAACCAAAAATTATATTCCTTGTCTATATTTATGGCGAAAGAACACTAAACATACTGATATGAATTTGTTACAGATTGGACAAGAGCGAGAATAAGCAACGACTAGACGTGATGGCCGAATCTGCCTCCAAAACCAGGAAAATGTCAGGTTCAAAGCTTTCCGATGTTGTGGGCCCGGGGAAGGAGTTCATTCCCAGCGAGTTGCCGACTTGGAGAGCCGTCCTTCAGAGAGGGATTCGTCTGCAGGAGGAAAAGTTCCTCATTCATGACATCCAAAGGTCTAAATACCCTATCCGAGAGATGACTGACGAGCTGCCTTCACTCGTGATGACTCAGTGGAGGAAGTCGAATGTAAAGTTCTCCTCGCCTGTGAAAATCACAGAAAAATCGCTCTCATATAAGATCTTGTTGAAATGGAAGGAGATGTCAGACGTTGTGAACAGGAGAGTTAAATCTACTACCCAGGAGAAGAGGATGGCTGATCTGGATAAACTCTGTGAAGTCTGCGTTTGCAAGCATCAGATCTTCTTGTGTTGCTCAGAGGGGAGTGGATGCTCAGGATGCTCCCTCAAGGCCCATGTGAACTGTAACTGTCCTTTGGAGGTGAAGATTCCTAAACTGGACCTTCAGTGGCTGTACTACCAGAGAGTGAGGACTTCCGAAGCTTCAAGAATCCAGATGTCTTCTGTAGACTTCGAAGACAGCAGGAGACAGATCAAAGCAGCGAAGAGGAAGGAGGCTGAAGAAGCTTCTGCTGTGAAGAGGAAGAAGAAAGAGGAGGCTACTAATGAGGAGCTTCTCATGAAAGACTTTGAGGAAGACGAAGAGCCAAACTTGGAGGAAGCTGCAAAAGAAGCCTCTGGCAATGCTGAGGCTACTGAAGCTCCTATGGACGTTCCAGCTGAAGTACCTGCCGAAACTCCAACTTCTGCTACACGAAACTACATGAAGATCCAACGGACAGCTTCAGCAGCTTTGAGGAACAGGGTGGCAAATGTTCCGGCAGCTGCAGTTGCCACTGGCTTCCTGAACGACCTCATCAAGGCCGGTCATCTTTCCAAAGACAAGGCTTACTTGGGCATAGATGCATGAATGTCTGGAGGGCCAAGGAGGAAGTAATGGCCTCATCAGTTGAAGCTCTCAAGCAGAGGTCAGAGGAGAAGATCTCTGGGATATTCTTTGATGGCAAGCAGGATAGGAACACAAAGGTGTTGAAATATGACGCAGTGACAGGGAGATTTCATCCTGGCAAAGTGATCGAGGAGCATTACACTATCACGTGGGAGCCTCAGGGAAAGTACCTCTTCCATTTCACTCCCGAGGAACCTGAGGAAGGAGAAAAAGCTGCTCATAAGATCGCTCAGGACCTGCATGAGTGGCTTTTGGATCACGGAGCTGACGAGAGCCTTGTAATGATTGGAGGAGACTCTACCAACTCCAACACGGGGTGGTCTGGAGGCGCCATAACCCTGTTGGAGAAGATGCTGGTTCGCAAGTGCCACTGGATGATCTGTCAGCTCCATGTGAACGAGCTTCCCCTGAGGCACTTAATCACCAAGCTGGACGGCCCTGTAACTCCCAGGTCAGGCTTCAGTGGGCCTATTGGAAAACTTCTTGAGAAAGTGAATGAACTTGAGGTCAACTTGAACTTCAAACCAGTGGAAGGAACTGAAGATATCATAGAGCTGCCAGTAGAGATAGTCAAATCTCTCTCCACAGATCAGCACAACTGCTATCTTCTGATCAAAGCCATCAAGTCTGGAAGTCTGAACCAATCCAGGTGGCTCACTACTGCACAGGCCATTTTGCTGTTGTGGATGAGGGAGCACGGACTGAAGGGGGAGATGTTGAGGAGGCTCGAGGTCCTCGTGAAGTTCTGCCTTAACTTCTACTTCAAAATGTACTACGACATCAAAGTGAAGCACCATCTCAACTTTGGTCCTGCACACGTTTTTTCAAGCCTGAGGCTGCTGAGGAACCAGACTACCGAGGTCAGGAACTTATCTCTGCTGCAGTGATAAGAAGAGCTTACCACGCACATCCTGAGAACATCCTGGCTTCATTCCTGTGCAGTGAGGATGAGCATCAGAGAGCTTTTGCTGTGAGCCAGATAGAGAAGATCAGAGAAGGAAGAGACTTTGGTGATACGACAGTGACCCCCCATGAAAATCCGAAAGTCAATCTGCAAGCCATTTCACCTGAGGATCTCATGAACTTGGAATCAGAGAATATTTACGAGCCTATTTTCACCTGCAAGATGACCTTGACTGACTCGAGGATCTCAGGAAAACTCCACTCAAAGTGGACGCTTTCTCTGTTCATACTCAGTCCTGCGAGAGAGCTGTACAGGAAGTCTCAACTGCTTCCCAAGCTGTGCACGGTCACGAGAGGAGAGATGGGTGGGTGAGAGCCAGGAAAGATCATCGAGAAATGCTCCCAGTGTGTTCAGATCAAAGCAGGACATGCTTAAGAGCTTTTCAGGTTCGAGTGGCTGATGAAAAGGCTGAAGCCGTCGTTAATGCTCATAAGAGCTGAAAGTCCTCATAAGATCATAATATAAGATCTTATGAGGCCACGCTTTTCAGGGATCCAGGAAAAACAGGCGTGTAAACCTACACGTGGAGGTGGCAAGTCTCCCACTACTCAATCAGAGTAAAGCTGGTGAGCCGCGCCTATTCTTTGAAGAAAAACTTAAAATTCTTAAGTTTTACGTGAAATCTAAACATTTTTCAGCACCCAGAGGTGTTGAAACACGCAAGAAAGCAAGGATGAGGTCAGAAAAGCAGCTTTTAGACTAAATCATATGCAGAACAGCTGCGCGCTTTGGTTTGGGTGCCTTGAGGCTGCGTTAGGCAGCCTTCAAATCAGAAAATCGCGATTTTGACCATGAAAATGAGATTTTTCGGAAAAGTTGAAACTAATAAACCCATCTTAGAATTAATTTTTACATAGGAATACATAGCCACTTTGTTTTTCCAAAATTTCAACCCTGAACCCAGAGTATGATATGCCCTAAATTTGGACCAAGTATTGAGTAATTGTATATAATAATGTTATGGTTGTGATGTAGTAAATATATATTTAGTTACTTGAGCAACTGTCATTTCCTTATAATTTGAACCTTATGTTTTGTATGTTCTTAAGAAAATCCCTATATTTACTTGATTCGTGTTTATTTTTGTAATAAAACATTGAACTATGTTATCATTATCTCTCCATGGATAGACCTTTTTCTGGCTAATCATTTGTTGATGATGTATGGACTTTAAACAGAATGTTATTGCATGGAAGAAAAGTCGATACTACAACTTATCTTACACTTTAACTATAACAGGCCACATCAAAATCGTATGATTGAAAATTTTTAAAGTATCCCACATTTGTGAAATAAACTAACTTCTCTATTCCCTAAATTTAGTAATAATGCATGAATAAAATACATGGTCGTCCTAGAATTACCACCAAAACTACAATGAACAATATATTTATTTTGTCATTGGTTTTCGAAAAATAAAAGTATTACTGTGACAACACCCGAGAGGGGGAGGACGAGAGGGATGGAGTGAGGGTGGGGGACTGGTGTTTAAGAGGGACTGCGTTGCTATCACATCTCGGAGAGGGTGGAGCGGAACTACTGGAGGCGACTGTACAACATATCAAATCCAAAATATAAAAATTTCTATTCATACTATTGGAAAAAAAGACTCTTCCTTAAAATGCACTCTTTATCCTGTATTAGTACACTGGTATGCATATGAACTTTTTTTGTCTGCTGTGAGGGTTTTTTCAACTCATATTATATAATTCGACCAAGCTGAATTCGAAAATGACATTGGTTTTCCTCAATCAGGTCAGTTTTTTTCTCTATTGGCCATTTATTATAAGTCTAATTTTATCCCCAAATTTATTGATTTTTTTAGCTTAAACACTGTAGATACGAGTAATATTATAAGAACACTCGTGAAAAATGAAAACATTGTGTGAATAAATACTTTTATTCATACAATGAATATGGAAAAAAGTTTATTGAGGAAGGAAGGAAGTTTTTTTGGCTTTCCGTCTGTGTTTTTCTTCGGGCACGTCTCGCTTCAAGCACCAGCAATAGTCCGCCAGCATATTGATATCCCAGTTTCCCTGGTACCTCTCTTCCATTATTTTGATATCTTGGTGAAATCGTTCACCCTGTTCCTCACTATAATCCCCGCAATTTTCAGGAAAATAGTCCAAGTGGGACCACAAAAAGTGCATTTTTATGGACATGCGCGACCCATGAGCTTTGAAAGCTTCCATCAAGTTTTCGACAACTGACTCGTATTCTGGACTTCTACGCTTGCCAAGAAAATCAGTGACAACTGATTTGAATGCCTGCCAGGCATTCTTCTCAGTTGGAGTCATTGCGTTTTCGAACTGAGTATCCTTGATCAAAGTTCGAATTTGAGGACCATCAAAAACCCCAGCATTTAGTTTAGCATCAGATATATGAGGAATTTTACTCTCGAGATATCGGAATGCTGAACCCTCCTTATTCATTGATTTGATGAAATTTTTCATCAAGCCCAGCTTAATATGAAGTGGTGGGAGCAAAATTTTTGTTGGTGGTACAAGGGGCACTGAAACGACATTATGCGACCCAGGTTCAAAATTCTCTCTGAATGCCCATTCACGCTGTGCATAGTGCTTCTCATCCGCTCGGCTATCCCATTTGCAGAGGAAACATGGGTATTTCGTGTATCCCCCTTGCATTCCCAATACAAATGCCACAATCTGAAAAAAATGAAAATATTTAAAGAATTTAGAGAATTTGTTCTATCAGATAAAACAAATCTATGCATTGGACTGTATCACTTCTGTGGGGAAGTTAAGTGTTCTTATACGCTCTCAAATAACCTTTGGAAAAACAACATAGTCAATAGCAATAGTTTACTTATGATATTAGTATTACCTTCAAATCTCCACAGATCCTCCAGTTATGTTGGTCGTATACGAGAGCATCCAGTAAAATTTTCATGTTATCGTAGCTCTCAGTAAGTTGTACGGAATGTGCTACAGGGACTGATGCAACCCTATTCCCAATGTTGAGAAGTACTGCTTTCAAACTTCGTTTAGACGAGTCTATAAATAGCCCCCATTCTGATGCGTTATATGGCAGGCCCAAGGATTCGATTAGCCCCTCAACATTGCAGCAGTACACTAAGGAAGAGGTATTTTCGTGCACTGCAAAAAACTTGCGGAATTCTTCCTCTCGTTTCCTATACCAGGAGAATGTTGTTCCCGGAGCCAGCAAGTTGTCCTCTCGAAGTCGTGAGCCCAAGATCTCGGCAGCTAATTTGGAAAGTCCTAAATCCCTGGTAAGATCATTAAGTTTGGCCTGGTTGAGAGGCCTCGGCTCATTTGAAGCGGTATTTTGAGGTATATACTAGAGGTGGACCGAATATTCGCATTCGCATTCGCATTTGCGAATATTCGCATCATTTTGAACATTCGCATTCGCATTCGCATTCGCATTTAGATGTGCGAATATGCGAATGCGAATATTTCGTGCTATAAGTAATGCATTAGTTTTTTTTCATTATAATTGTCGCAGAAACGGTTGGTGCGAAAATGAAACTGTTGGATGCTGCCACGTCTGTTTCCCGCAGTGTGTCGCTGTGTGCGTATGAGCGACGTTTTTTTCCTGACTAGCGGCAGATGCAGCTGTACCTGTCTGAGAGGGGTCGGTGTGCGGGAGCCTGGCGAGTCAGTTACCCACGAGCCTTGGCTGAGTGAGGGTGCGTGCAAGTGTCCGTCTATAACCCTGTGTCGCCTTCAATTGCCCCCAATTCATTGTGTCAGGTGCTTTGTGATGGCGTCCTCCAGTGCCGTTTGGGACTATTTTGAGTTAGTATCAAATGATATTGCTAAGTGTAAGCTTTGTAAAGCCAATTATTCGCGAAAAGGAAGAACGACGTCTGGATTGCGTAATCATCTTAACAGCAAACACCCTGCAGAGTATAAGAATATGAGTAAGACCGAAGAAGAAGCGAAAGAAAGTAGCAAGAAGAGGAAGGCATCTCCAACACCAGCTGCGAGGATGAAGCAAGCTACTCTTGAAATGTGTCTTGAAAAGACAAAATTGTGGGATGTGAACAACGCAAAAACAAAGAGCATGGACAGTAAGATTGCAGAAATGTTAGTAATGGATGATCTTCCATTTACTCACGTGGAAGATATTGGCTTTGTGCGGCTCATGAAAGAAGCGGCGCCATGTTATCCACTGCGCCAAAGAAAGTATTACAGAGATAAAATTTGTGAGACAATGTATGATTCTGTCAGAAGTACAATTGGAGACAATATCAGCTCCCTCAAACAATCATCGAAACTGTCCTTCACCACCGATGAGTGGTCCGATACACAATCAGGTGTTTCGTTGCTGTCACTGACCAGTCACGCTGTGGACAAAGAATTCAAACGTCAGAGTTTTGTGCTCTGCGCTGAACCCCTCTCTGAACGTCACACAGGGGAATATCTCAGCCAAGTGTTTGACAATTTGTTGGAGAAGTGGAGTCTGTGCGCGGATGATGTTCACTGCGTCATGAGGGATGCAGGTGCTAATATGAAAAAAGCGTTGTTTCTTTCAGGTGTTAACAACACCAACTGTGCCAGTCACCAATTGCACCTTGTTGTCAAAAATTCTCTGTCATCTCAGAAAGCAGTCGTTGAAGTCATCTCAAAATGTAGGTCAATTGCGACACATTTCAATCATTCAACCATGGCCCAAGAAGAGTTTAAGAAAATTCAGGCTAGAATAAATGCTCCACTGCTTTCTGTGATTCATGACGTTCCTACTCGTTGGAATAGTACTCTGCAAATGAGGATCAGAATGAAAGCTATCAATGAACCTCTCTGCTTGTATGCCACTGCAACCGGTAAGATCAAACCTTTAACACTTCAAGACAATTCAACTCTGGACAAATGCATTACTCTACTCCAACCATTCGAAGATATCACAAGAAATATCAGCAGCAACTCATCATCAATAGCGGACGTCATTCCTCTCGTGACCACTCTGAAGAAAGTATTGATGTCCAGTTTGTCCACAGCTGAAGAAAGTCATGGGATCAAAGCGATGCGAGAAACAATGTTATCAGAAATAACAAAAAGGTTCGATTCAGCAAAAAACAACGACTTGTACTACATTGCTACATTTTTAGATCCTAGATACAAAGTAAAATTTTTCAGCTCTTCTTTTGTTACGGACAGGGTTAAAGTAGAGGTTGGATTAAAATGTGAAGCACTTAGTAAGAAAAAGACAGATTCTCAATCTCCAGGCCTTCGTGATGAAAAACCGCGCGATAAAAAACCGTCCACGTCTGTCGCCGAAGCTATGAAAGAAATCCTTTCCTCGAGCAGTGACGATGAGTCTGGAGAAAGGATTTCAGAACGATCTTCAAAGAATCTAGACAAGTATCTCAAGGAAAAACGACTGCCAACTGACGAAAATCCTCTGGAATGGTGGAGAGTGCATGCCGAACAATTTTCAGAGTTGTCGCAATTAGCAAGGTGTTTTCTTGCTTGTCCACCATCCAGTGTTGCGAGTGAACGCCTTTTCAGTGGTGCCGGTCTAGTGTACGATACAAAACGCTCCAAACTATCAGCGGAGAGAGCGGAAAAACTAATATTCCTAAAATATAATCTACCAATAGTAGAATTCAAGTACGAAAGAGTCAACCAGTGAGTGCCTAAACTATTTCTTTATCAATACCATTATCGGAAGATTGGGAATACTCTTCACAATGAATGAAATGTCTTATTTCTCTTGCCGACTAAACGATGCTCCGTGGCATTTATAAAGAAATAGTCATCCTCTTTCAAGGGTGGAGGTTGGGGAAAGAGGTTGGTGGGATACATTATAAGAGTGGGTCCTCGTCCCGTATCCCGGTAACATAGAAAATTCAATGGAATTTATTCCTATTTAATTTTCTATGGCGAAACTCTTACAAGTTAACACTTAAAATTTTAAATACCTCAATTCTAATGATGAAAAACGAATATATTAATTCTAATAGTAATTTTAGTAAATATTCGCATTCGCATTCGCGAATATTAAAATAAAATATTCGCATTCGCATTCGCATTCACGAATATCACAAATTGACATTCGTTCCACCTCTAGTATATACGACTGGGACTGGTCATTGGCATTGGTCATTGATTCATCATCAGAATCATCGAAGTCCAGGGTTTGAGGTGGGTCGGGTATTGGAATTCCAGGACCATGGGGTACAGGTCTCATAGCAGAAGGAATGTCAGGGTATACAACAATGTGTTTATTCTTCTTGTTAACTCCTGAAAATAGAAACACAGAAACATGGATATAAAACTTGCATATGAAATAGAAGAAGCATTCAGACAGTGGCGGCTCGTGAGGGAAGGCTGCGGTCTGTAAGATATGAAATAGGTCGATGGAGTCTGTATATTTTCTTTCTTTTTCATTCATATTGTCCCTTCGGGGACAATATGAATGAAAAAGAAAGAAAATATACAATCATTGTATATGTAAATGTAACTTGTATAACAATATGTATGTGTAAATGTATTTTCTATAACAATATGTATATGTAAATGTATGATTACCATTATGGTGAATATTATGCTATATATGGTGAATATTACATTATGGTGAATATTATGTCAAGTTTCATACGAGGATTTCAAAATATTTAAGAAAAATAAATTTATAAGCCCACCTTGGAGGTTTGTCATGCAGAAATAGCAATCTGTCACGTGATCCTTTCCTTCTCTCCAAATCATGGGAATTCCAAAAGGCAAAGATTTCGCTCTGCCTTTGCTCCATCTTCTCAAATTTTCAATGCACGTCTTGCAGCACATATGAGGGGCGAAATTTTTGTCCTGGTCCCTTAGCTTAATTCCAAAGTATGCGCTATACATTGTCTTCACAAATTTAGTGATTTGGGACTGGTTATTTGGCATGGTAACCGTCCCACATATGTAGCTGAATCTATTGGGATCATTTTTACACGCTCTATTCATTATGAAATATTTTATCTATATGCCTGAAAAGTAAAAAAAGATATTATACAAGTGAAACAAGTGATGATAGATGTTACTGTTCCAATTCCGCTTTGACAAAATCACGAAAAATTCAATTTTACTTATGAGGCCATAGCCGGATAACCTGAGCTGATTGAGAAAAACGGATTGCAGATTCGAAATTAGCAGGAAAAACTCTATAAGAATCACTTACAAAACCCTTGACAGCAAAATTGATGCATACCAGTGTTATCCCTTCATCCATCCACATTTAGTATACTGCATTACAACATAGGGTAGCTCAAAGAAATATAAAACATCCTCTGGAAGTCATCCATATTTTTGTATGGGAACACTCTTAAATAATGCCAACAGACAAACTCACACTTCCCCAGTGTTTAAATAGCTAAATATTTTATAACTAAATAACTTATACAAATTCACTGTTGCTGTTAATATGGTTAAAGTTATCGATAAAAATCAACATACATCACCCATTCAAAGAGCAATCCCCCAATCAAATACACCATCATTATAACACCAGACTGTTCAGTGGTTTCATACGTAAACCAAACTATGCAATAAGAACTGCAAGAAATGCACTCCCTTTCTAAGGAGCAGCTGTATGGAATACAATTCTCATAAATATCATGCGGGCTTCATCTTACATATTTCGAAAATTACTAAAGAAATACTTCATTAGCTCCTACTAAGGTATAAGTTCACTACTGCCATTTTTACCATAGTAATTAAGTTCCCATTTTATAATTAACTATTTAAAATATGCAAATTTCATTAACCTCTTTTAAGTTCATACTTTATCCTCTTTTATTTATTTTAAGCATCTATTTTCTACTAACATAAAACTGATCATTTTATTTAAAATTATGTAAAATTTTGCAAATTTTCATTTTGTATTTATTAGTATTAGTATTCCCATGGGGAATGACATCTGGAATCCCATGCCGGTCCCAAGCCCGGATAAAAGAGGTGGTGTAAAAACCTTATTGCTCGAGAAAGTCAAGAACCAGCCTCGGAACCAGGATTGATAAACAGATCCCGGACAAGGAAACGAAACTGGACACGAAAAATGGACACACTCAGGATTAGATGCGGAACAATTAACATAGCAACTTAGAAATTTTGGACATTATGAGAGAACGGAAAATCGACATCTTGGGAATGGCAGAAACAATGCATATGGGTGGAGAACTGGGAAGGGACTCGGGGGATGGATATGTGCTCATGTACAGCGGAGTGGAGGAGGGTTGGAGGAGGATGCACGGAGTGGCAGTGATTGTTGGACCGAGATTGTCCCCAAATATACAGACTGTACATTGTACAATTAATAAGCGAAAGACTAATGAAATGTAAGTTGAGAATTAGGAATAAAACATATATTCTCTACCAGGTTTATGCGCCACAACAGGGGCATAGTGAAGAGGAGAAGACCAACTTCATGGAACTATTAGATGACAATTATGAAGTGGGACGAGAGGAGGTGGGACTGTTTATGGGAGATTTCAATGGTAGAGTGGGAATGGAGAGGGAGGGAGTGGAGCAGGTAATTGGACCTTTCGGAGAATAGAACCGAAATGCAGAGGGAGAAACTAATAGATTTCTGCGTAAGGAACGAACTAAAGATCATGAACGGATTTTTCAAACACGAGGAGAACCATAAGTTTACGAGATACAGGTGGAACCAAGTGACAGGAAACTTTGACCAAAAATCCATCATAGATTACTTTAAATGCTCCGATAAGAGAATTGTTGGAAACGTCAAGGTGATACCTGGGGTTACGTTAGACTCCGACCACAGATTACTGATAGCAGATTTGAAAATGCAGAAAATAGTAGCAACAAAAGAGGAGAAGAGGAAGGTAATTAAGACAAAGGAACTGCAGGATTAGAACATTAGAGTCAGATTCAGAGAGGAACTTGAAAGAAATATAGCTGAAATGGAGGAAAACAATGAATGGGAAACCGTGAGAGATTGTGCTAAGAGGGATGCGGAGAAGATTTTGGGAACTGAGTGGGTGGGGGAGGAAGAAGAAGACGTACACCATGGTGAACAGATATAGTGAGATGCGCAGTAAAACAGAAAACTACAAAACATAGGAAGTGGTTGAGGCAAAGTACACAGGAATCAAGATGGGAATATGTGCAAGCAAGAAATGAAGCTGAGAGGGAGAAGAAATGGGCAAAACAAATGGCAATAAGGGAATTCGGAGAAAAGTTGAAAGAGGATGAGAAAGGAAACAAAATACTGATTTATAGCCTTGCAAAATCTTATAGGAAGGAAAAGAAAAAGTTTCCAGTATTAAAAATGAAGCGGGAAATGTGATAGTGGAACCTGGAGCAATTAATAGACGATGGTCAGATTATTTTAAAGATCTATTGAATGGAGATCCAGAAGAAGTGGAGGAAGCGGATGGAATATACCAGGAATTAGTAGAACAGGTAGTTATTACCAGAGAAGAAATGGAAGAGGCTGTTAATAAAATGAAGAATGGAAAGTCAACTGGAGTGGATGAGTTTCCGATTGAACTTATAAAGGAGGGAGACGAAGCCATGAAAGAAAAAATTCGAAACCTGTTGAATAAATATTGGAGAGAAGGTCAAGTCCACGATGATTGGGGAAAAACAATCATTGTTCCAATATATAAAGGAAAGGGTGACTCAGGTAGATGTGAGAATTATAAGGGAATATCGCTTATTAATCATATAGCAAAACTTTACGAAAGAATAATAGGAAAAAAAGCAAGGCAAATAATTAAAGCAAGGTTGGGAGAGGAACATCATGGTTATCGAAAAGCTAGAAGTACGGTAGATCTTATTTTTGGCCTCAGTTCAAATAGGAGATAAGGAAATAAGAAATGTTGAAAAATTTAAATATTTAGGGAGTATGTTTACTAAAGAAAGTAGTAATATGCAAGAGATAACTGAAAGAATTGCAAAGTTTAGTAAAAATGTCGGAATGTTATACCCGCTACTGAGAGATGAACATATGCCCTTTGGGACTAAGAAAATAATCTTCGAAACAGTTTTAACACCAATGATTTATGGGTCGGAACACTGGAAAATGCGCATGGCGGATCGAAGTAGAATTCAGGCGGCAGAAATGAGACCGCTGAGGACTATTCTGTGAAAGATGCGAAGAGATAGAATAAGAAATGAAAAAATAAGAGCCAATGTGGGAGTAAACCGATTTTGAGAAAAATCGACGCTGCCAAATTGAGATGGTTGGGCCACTTGGAGAGAATGGAGGAGGGGAGAACTGCGAGGAGGTGCTGGGAGTGGAGGTCAGGGAATGACAGAAGACCGCGGGGGAGACCGAGAAGGAGATGAAGAGACGAAGTGGAGGAGAGCTTGCGAAGATACGACTTGCCCAGCATGCAAGAGCTCGGGGAAGCGGGAGTGCTGCTGGACAGGGCGGAGTGGCGAAGGAGGCTGGCTCCACTGACAGGCTAACTAGCCTACCTGGGAGCTGAAGTATGAAGTATTATTGTTATTATTATTAGTTTCTTAACGCTATTACTTTCACTTGCCACTTTCACTTATGTAACAAATAAACTGAATCCCATTAATTCTGTCTGAAAAGCTTTCATGCTTCCAACGGCATATTCAGATTAGAATAATGTGAATATGCTATTGCCATACCAAATATCTACATTGTACAGAAAAATATTGAAAAATATTGTAAAACTCTGTCACTTGTATTGTTTTCTTAATAAAGATTTCGTTTGTTGTTTGTATTCATATGGAATGCAAGACAAAATAAAAGGTAAAATTAAATAGTGGCCAACTCCTTGCGTTTAATGTTACATTCAGTTTGGAATATGAAGGAAATATGTATATTTATATATGGGGTGAATTTCACACGTGAAATAAATGAATGATGCAGACCCACAAAGAAAAGGAAACATGATTCCAAGGCCTTTTTTCATATATATATGAATCATATATGTATCATATATATATATATATATATATATATATAATATATATATATATATATATTGTGGCGTAACGAGGTGGTTTATTTTTGTTCATACTTTATGTATTTTACTTTTAATTATGAATTTATTGGTATTAATTATACCTTTCTTTGACCTGTTGTCAATTAAACCACATCATTCGTTTTTACCCAGGGTTCTATATAATTGGTGATAGAGCTACTTATGCGTATTCCTGTTAATTCGTGTTTAGGTGGATAATTATACACCTTTTACAAAAATAATATATTCAAGAATTTAAATGAATTATAATGCAAATAACAATTTTGACAGTAATAAAGATTTGTTTATGGAAATGACCATTGAGACATTAATTCTCACTTCAAGAATTGATATTTAAAATTAACATCAGTCATTTCAAATGTGACTGTTGGCCAAATGTTTGGCATGGAATCAATTACCATGAAAAGAATGACACTTATTCATAAGTTGATTAATTAGAATGCATGAACACTTTGAAGTCGGCTGTTAGACAATTTTAATCGATAAGATGTAGTTGTTAACTGATTAAAGCTGTATTTTAATATTTCGGATCATTCAAAATGAATAATTGCGCCCATACTACAATTTCAAGAGACCAGTATTAAGTTTGACTGATAGACAAGTTTAGCATGAAATCACTTACAATGAACCTTGACATCAATTTACTTCTCTTAACGACAAGATATTTGAGACAATTAGCCTCTTAGTTAAGAGTTCTGGGAATCAATCTTAATACAAGCCAATTAAATGAAATTGTCTAATTATAAGGTAAGAGAGTACAAAAGGAATGTATAATTCCAGTAATTACAACTCGTCAGATACTTATCTTGTGGATGTAAACCCCTTTTCTGTATAAGTTTAATTTCTTGTACTTACGTAGTATATACTTTCTCTTTCTTACTATATATTTTTACCGCGAAGCGCTTTGTCTCTTACGTTTTGTGATAGAGATTTTAAGCAGAAACCGTTTTATTTTTTATTTAAGCTAGTTCGTTTTCTTTATCCATTAAAGGAAGACTTATTTGAATTATTTCAGACGCGAATTTTTATTCACTTTTCTTACGAGATTTTACTAAATTTTTTAACTACTCCACTTTTAATTGCACCCGAAATTTTCTTTATTTCGAAGTCAACGTTCGTATTAATTTATATGTAAACTAACTTCTTATGAAGAACGTGTTTTTGTTCTTGCAGGAAGAATTAATTTTAATTCTCATTTAACTTTTAAAACCACAGGGTTTGTGAGAACGATCTTTATTCTTCCACGGTTTCGAATGCACTGCCCTAACGGTTTTTTTCTCTCATACCCTCTCTGTGTTCTATGGTTCGATTTAGTTGCCATGCGCAAAATCTTTATATACCCCAAATAAGATTCTCTTCTTTGATAGATCCTATTTGTAGGAATTATTTACCTTTTATAAGATGTAATTTTATGTGCCACTAAAACCTTTTAATAAAGGCAACAATTTACTTTGAACGGAGTCCTTTCATTTAAACGAATGTAACATTTTATAACACTCTTTCTTTTGTTTTTAACCGAATTATTTAGAATTGAGTACGAGGCTCCAATAAACCTTAGCCCCCCCGCCCATGGCGTAAACCATTAGAGGTACAGTAAAACTAAACATACCTTACAAAAGAGAATTTAATCCTGCATTTAATGAGAAACAATTAAAACTTGGTGTTCCCGCCATTGGCTTCCAAGACAGCCTGAATTCGCTTTGGGTAGCTTGCCAAAAATGACGTGAATAGATCTTGATCGTTACGCAAATTTGCTAAATCAGTTTCAATGTGTTGCGGCATTGTATCCTTCGAAAATCGATTGCAGGTTCTTGAAACAAGAGACATTCAATCTTGTCCTTTATAACTAATCCAATTTGTTCACAGACGTTCAGGTCAGGAGAATTTCCTGGCCATTCTTCATTTCCAAAGAAATCGATCTCATGGTTCCGCAACAACTGTTGGGTGGCTAATGCCTTAAAGCAGGGGGGCCTTATCGTGCAGAAGTGTGACCTGATCGACATCCATAACATTGTTTGGGTTTCTTAGAAAAGGAATGACATGCTGGGATAGAATAATATCACGAAAATACTGTCCATCCCAACTCTGACCATTTGGCTCCAGCACCCACATGAGCTTCTTTGCAGTGAACAAAACAAACAAACCAACACAGTCTGGACTTTTTAATAATTCGCGATAATGTTCATTGTCATCGATTTCATCTGGTGTTGTGGCCCACACTCGATCATTTTGGTAGTTAGGCCGACGTGTTACGTAAACAAAAAATTCATCGGAGACAGCTAAATGCATGAAATCATCCACATCCCAATCTTCAAGATAATGGGCAAACCACATTCTGTCATCGATGTTAAGTTGAGTTTTTCTTGGCTTTGGAAGTTCATGCCAAGGCTTTAAACCTTGCCTATGACGGTACAGTCGAATGATCTCACCACTAACGATCTTTCCTCTCAACACTTCGATCTCTCTAGAAAGTTTAGCACAGCTGTTTTTCCGCTTACGCGTACCGCTTTCAATGATGTCCTTTGTTTCCTGAGAGAGTGGCAAATTTGGGCGCCCAGATTTGTTTGTATCCATTTCACATTGATCCAAAGTTTTATTCCAATTTCTTTTGACGAAGTCCTCACTTCTTCGCAACTTTTTGGCAACCCATGAACGTGTTATAAAGGTGGCTCCAGCATCACGAGCTTCCCGAAATGTTATTGCTCGTATGCGATCTATCACACGTTGCCTCTCCGAATCACCAATTAATTGAGAAGCCATTATATTATCACTTTATCAGCTAGAGTAATTTTAATACCTGCAATAAATAAAGACTTTTATATATTTTTATAATCACTAAAAACGGGATGGGACAATTCGACGTGGCCGACTCGATGCGACCCAACTCGATGTGGCCGACTCGATGTCAGGACAACTCGATGTCAAGCCAAGTCGATGCCAGGCCAAGTCGAAGCATATTGTGCTTTATTATCTTTTAAGGGTATTTTAAGAAGAAAAAATAAAGCTTAAAAAATAATTAAGGCTAGGTAAGGTAGGTAAGGTAGGGTAGGTAGGGTAGGTAAGGTTAGGTAAGGTAGAGTAGGTAGGTTAGGTTAGGTAAGGTTAGGTAAGGTAAGGTAAGGTAGGGTAAGGTAGGGTAGGTAGGTTAGGTAAGGTTAGGTTAGGTTAGGTACGTTAGGTAAGGTTAGGTAAGGTAGGGTAGGTAGGGTAGGTAAGGTTAGGTTAGGTAAGGTTAGGTAGATAAGGTAAGGTTAGGTAGGTAGGTTAGGTTAGGTAGGTTAGGTGAGGTTAGGTTAGGTAAGGTTAGGTAAGGTAAGGGTAGGTAAGGTAGGTTAGGTTAGGTAGGTTAGGTTAGGTAAGGTTAGGTAGGTAAGGTAATTATTTAACTCGGCCTCGGTCTTGGCTTCAGACTCGACTACAACACTGTTTGGCATCGACTTGGCCTGGCATCGACTTGGCTTGACATCGAGTTGTCCTGACATCGAGTCGGCCACATCGAGTTGGGTCGCATCGAGTCGGCCACATCGAATCGTACCCAACCCACTAAAAACTATTTCGATATAAGTAAACATGTAAGCTGCAAATGGGGGGGCTAAGGTTTTTTGGAACCCCTTAGACAATTAAATTCATGTCCTTCGGAGGAATGCACGTGTCCGAATGCCTTCGTTTCGTTTGAAAAATGTACTTTTTACATTTAATTTATTTTCCCTAGGATCGGGAAATTATTTATAATTGAGTAGACAATTAAATTCATATCCTTCTCCCTAATTTACGCGAGTGTTTCAACATGCATGTGTTTTAATTCACGTAGTTGAGAATTTCCAAACGTCGTCTGAGAGACGCAACGTGGACCCGCCATTCTGGGCTAACAAAGAATTCTTCATTTGAGCTAACGCATACTTTAGTTGATTCTGGTATTGATACATAATCATTCATTCTTACATTTATGTGAATAATTATACATACATGAATAATTATACACACAATTCAATTTATTCGTTTTCATGAACAATTCATTCGTGGTTTAATTAATAACCAGTAATTAACTAACCTTATGATTCATTTCCCATACATAACAATGTATATATGTTACAGGCCCCCTTCCTTAAGTTCCTAACCCCATATTTATGGGGTCTCACCGTCCTTAATGAAGGGCATTCCTCCTTGAGAAAAAAAATTGATTCGTCTTCACCTTCCTTCAAAAAAAAAAAAATTCATCATCGCCTTGGGAAAAAAAAATGCACCTTCTTGGTCTTTCATAAGACGGACAAAATCAAAAACAAAAACAAACAAAGACAGAGTTTGACACGTAATTTTGAACTTATACCCTTAAACATTAGATATGAAAACTTAAAAAAATATCTGAAAAAGGTTTTAATAGACATGACGAGAGCGTGCATTGACCTCAAAGCATATTATTATTATATCTTAATATCACACTACCTACTCACTTATAATTCCGTTTTCACATATTAACAAGTTCTGAACATCACAAATTAGAAACTCAGACTAAACATATTTTAAGTCAAACACAATTTCTTTGTTTAGTATTTGTATTATATAAGGGTAAATAAAAAAAAATTAAATAAAATTAAAATTAAACATTTTATTTTCAATTATAGGGGTAACTTTTGCTTATCCAAATTAAATTTCATTTATTCTACATTAATATGAAATGAGGCGAAATGAAATGAATTGAAAAGGCTTATTGGCAAACTATAGCCCAAATGATAAAAATTATTAAGATATATTCTGTAGTTTAGCCAACATAACTATTATTATTTATCATCAATTACCATCTTATATATATATATATATATATATATATATATATATATATATATATATATATGGGATGAATTTCACAACTAGGAGCGTGAAACGAGTGAATGTTGCATATATAAGTTTTACTGATTCAATGTATAGTATTTTCATAATTCATTGCTAAGTACGTTAATTGTAGTCGGCAACTCAGTTCACATTCTTGCCAGATTTTCCAGACTAATTAATAATAATCAATTTTAAATGTATGTAATTTTTTCTAGTAATTTAACTATAACGAGAAGTATTATTTATTATTATTAATATTATTATTACCAATTATTGACTATAAATTACACAGGCCTGCGAATGACAACTTTGTAAGAGAGATCTTGTCATTAATCATTAATAACTGACTTTATGTGACTCAATCACATTTAAAATGAAATTAAAAGTTTTATTGGCAGACTATGGTCCATATGACAGAAACTATTATTAAGTTACATTATGCAGTTAAACTAACATACATGCATTTAGTGAACATAGCTATTATTATTTACCATCAATTACCATCTTAAACAATATTATTTGTTTATCATCATTATATATATATAATATATATATATATATGATGAATTTCACAATTAAGCACGTGAAACGAATGAATGATGCATATATATATATATATATATATATATATATATCAGACCTTTCAAAAAGATTAGAATGAACATGCAGATACACGCAGTTTATATTTGATAAGTTCAATTATCGATACGTCATTGTTCATTGTCATATAGTTCAAGCCAGTTAAAATGTATCTATTTTAAGCCGTATACCTGTAAACGAACCATTCCTCTCACAAGCTACATCAAGCTGTGTGATGAGGCTTTAAAAGTAAAAGCAAATATATTATCCTCATCTAAACATCCACTTAAACATTATTTCTAATATTGATTTATTGTTATTATTATATATATATATGTACACAGGTTACGAGTATTTAAATTAAACACACTGATTTCATTTCCTCTCACAATAAAAGCCTCTTTCAAATCTACCCCAATATTGCTATATATTTCTCGTAGTAACTGTTTTCAGACCAGTAGCAGTTAAGTTATAAATATACAGGGTGTTTCAAAAGTCCCTCATTATTTTTAAAATTTTATTAAAATAGCAATTACAAGAGGAACCAAATGACAATTTGGTTGCTGAATCTACGATTCATGAGAATTTTGGTGGCATCAAACTTGGTTTCATAAGTCTACTGGAATGTCACTGGTACACCTCAACGTGGGCACCGTCTTTTTTTAAACAAGCGAGCCACCGTTTTACGCATTCTTGGCCGACATTGGACAACATTTCGGGAGTAACAGAAGCACACGCATTCCTGATCCGTTCTTCTAGTGTGGGGAGGACTCGCGGCTTGGTGGCGTACACTTTGCTCTCAATGTAGCCCCACAAAAAGAAGTCGCATGGGGTAAGATCAGGCGAGCGAGCAGCCCATTCGATGGGACCACGGCGACCAATCCACCGATCCGGGAACTGCTATTCAGAAATGAGCGAACCTCACGCGAGTAATGAGCAGGGGCACCGTCTTGCTGGAAAATGACTTCTTGCATGTCAGCTACAGCTGACAGTTGGGGGATGCAGAACTCCTGAAGCATACGAAGGTAATTGTCTCCGTTGACGTTCACGGAATTTCCATCTTGATCCCGGAAGAAGAACGGACCAATCAGCCAGCTGAGGAGATGGCACACCAGACGACCAATTTCAGCGTGTCCCTTTCATGTTCACGGATCTCCGCAGGATTGTAAGTTCCCCAGATGCGGGTTTTGGGCCGATTGACGCGACCAGAAAGGTGGAAGAGAGCTTCGTCGCTGAACCACATGTGCTCCAGGATCGATGGGTCTCTTTCGTAGTGATGCAGCAGTGTCTCACACATCTCCACCCGGCAATCGTAGTCTTGAGGTTCCAGCTTCTGAACCACCTGGATCTTGTACGGATACAGCTTGAGACCACGTAGCAAAATCCGTTGGATAGATGTCGCGCTGATGTTCAGTTCCGCAGCAGCTCGCCGAATGGACTTTCCTTGACTCTGAGTAAACGCCTCACGGACAGTTTCGACATTCTCCTCACTCCGCCCACTTCGAGGTCTTCCTGATCGTGGTTTGTCCTTTACGGATCCGGTCTCCATAAACTTCCGGTGGGTGGCGACGATGGTGTTCCTATCCGGTGCATAATGCTGTCCGTAGACTGCCCGGAATCGTCGCTGCACTTCGACCACAGATTGAAAAACCTCCTGCCATGCAGCGATTTTACACCTCTGCTCTAGAGTCAGCATGGTAGCAGACGAAAACGGAGCAAAACTTCAAATGTAGACTCAAAAAAATTCTCAACTACTGAGTAAGAGTTTACCACAAGATGAACGTCGTTGGTCGATTAGCTGCAAAGAAAATTGAAAATCAAATTAATGAGGGACTTTTGAAACACCCGGTATATATAAAAATGCAATATCCACATAAGTAGGTTGGCCAAAAAAAATAAACTTTCTCAATATTTCCATCTTCAATAATAATAATTCAAGCAAGGATCTTTCACAACACGGTCGCTTCCGATTATTTAAGCAAACCTAAAAGTTGCATACGCTGAAATTCTGAACGCTTTATACAACAAGAGGAAGAAATCGTAACTTCTCTCAAAACTGTCCTAATTCCATTATTCTAAATCCACGTATTCTCTGTGATATACAGGGTGGGCGGAAAGTAGCTCCCTATTTTGGATTGGTAAAAAAATACGTATATTATCCATTTATTTCAGAAGAAATAATATGAAAAGGTAGGCATACATGGTACGTTTTCTCTAAAATTCAATGTGGGCTCCAACTCTTTCCACCAGCTTCTCGAGCCGCCCAGGAATGGCGTCCACTGACTTTAGCAGGAACTCCGGCGGGATGGAGGACATGACTTCCCGAATTCGGTCCTCCAGTTCTTCCAATGTCCTCGGTTTGGTGCGGTAGACTTCTTCCTTTACCCACCCCCAAAGAAAGAAGTCGCACGGTGTCAAGTCGGGGCTCCTGGCTGGCCATTGATGTGGACCACGACGACCCATCCAACGCCCAGGGAAGTGGGCATCCAGCCACTCACGGACAACAAGAGCGAAGTGCGGAGGGGCGCCATCTTGCATAAATATCAGATCGTCGATGTTCTCCCATGTGCTGACAACCGGCCAGACCTCGTTTCGCAACATAGCAAGGTACCGCTCAGCATTCATGGTGTTGCGCAGAAGGAACGGGCCCACAACCTGATCTGAGGTCATACCACACCACACCGTTACACTGAACCGATTCTGCCGTTTTTCAGCGGTAACCATGGGATCCTCTCCTGCCCAGTAGTGGCAATTGTGGCGGTTGACAAAGCCTCCGACGTGGAACACCGCCTCGTCGCTCCAGAGGATGTTGCGGAAGAGATGGGGCCAGTCTTCATGCCAAGCCAGCATGATTTCCCCGAACTCCATGCGAATGTCGCAGTCCTCGTCCGAGAGAGATTGGCAGTAATGCGGCTTCCACGCACGCCAGTTCAGCTCCTTCTTCAGCACAGTTCGCACTGAGTAGCGGGAGAGTCCACTTTCCCGAGCTGCCTGGCGAGTTGACTTTCGTGGACTCCGTGCGAACATTTCCTGAACTGCCTGCACCGTCTCCTGGGCCCTGGATGTCGAAGGGCGACCACATCTTCGAACATCTGCCACAGACCCCGTGGTCATGAGCTTCGAGTGGCAGTTCTTGATTGTTTACGGGTCCACTTGGGCACGTGGTCCGTGAATGGCCCGCCACCATCTTTGAACTCGAACGACAGATTGCCAAACTTCGTACCGTGCCGCCAACTGGGCACGCTCCTGCAGTGTTAAACGCTCAGCCATGTTACCCTTCAATCAGAAATGAAAAAAAAAAATGAACGTTACAATTGTACCACTTTAGAGAACACAAAGAGAACACTTTAGAGAAAAAAAGATTACGGTTACAATTGTACCACTTTAGAGAACACACCATAACAATATAACAATACAATCACAATTTATACATAATTTATATGTAATTTAAATTAGGGAGCTACTTTCCGCCCACCCTGTATATATATATATATATAATATATATATATATATATAATATATACACGCACACAGTTCTTATGTCTGTTTGATTTTTACCCATTCTTCAACAGAATGTACACCATTTATCTGTTGCAAGCTAGAAGTTGGGCGTAGGAGGAAACTGTTATTATTATTATTATTATTATTATTAGTAGTAGTAGTAGTAGTAGTAGTACTAGTAGTAGTAGTAGTACTAGTAGTAGTAGTAGCAGGGGTAACCGTAGTTTAAAACTTATCTTCACTTCTACACATCTTTCTCTTTCAATGCAGCCCTAAATCACCTAAGCTTTCCTCTGAAGCAGGAGTCACGCCAAACTATTTCACATCGAAAGCTTTCTAACATCTACATACTAACAGAAAGGAGGGGCCTGCATATATAAATGTAGTACAATATACGAGTTTATCAATTTGATTAATACCACAATGCTTTTGTACACTCATTTCCTATCTGTATTATCTAAAATTTAGTTAGCTAGTTGTCAACTAGTGATCAAAATAATGCAACGTGCAAATTTTTAGTTGGGGACCCGCGCCTTAAGCCTACTCACACACACACACACACACAGATTCTTTCAGGAAAGGGCATATATATATGTACACACACACACGCACGCACACACACACACACACACACACACATATATATATATATATATATATATATATATATATATATATATATATATATATATATATATATAGTGTTCCGTTCGATGATTCCTCATTTCACAAAGGTTAAGCTTGTCGCCCCTCCCCCTCTCTCTCTCTCTCTTTCTATATATATATACACAAACTCAGAATGGTCCCCTGAGAAACTTATATGTTAAACACAGACCGTGTCTATCGTAAATGTCAACCACGCTTTGAAAAAATTCTATAAGATTAGTTAAGCAAGATTTGTTTCGCCTAAAACCGTGCTACGTATTTCTAACTAAGTTATACAATTCTAAGTGTTCGACTATACGATCCCTAATTATTGATTCCAGTAGCTTACCTACAACAGACGTTAAACTGATAGGCCTATAATTTCCCGCCGCACCCTTAACGCCTTTCTTAAAGATAGGTGTTACGTTTGCTAACTTGAAATTATCTGGTACGCACCCCTCAGAAATAGACGCATTACAAATCTTTGTTATCGGCACAACAATGCTATCTTTTAATTCTTTTAATTGTATAGGATATATGGAATCCGGTCCCGGTGATTTACGCATTTTCATTTTATCAACATAGCGCATTACTTCCCTTCACTAACCACAATATTATCCAAAATATTAAATATTACCATTATCAAAAGGTATTATGTCTATGACCGTAGGGATATTCGTTACATCTTCTATAGTAAAAACTGATGTAAAAAATTCGTTTAGCAAGGTAGCCATTTCCTTGTTTTCAGAAACTAGATCTACGTTAACATTTTTCAACGTTCCCAAGACACTTTTTACCGAATTTCTGTTGTTGACGTATTGAAAGAATCGCTTGGGGTTGTGGCATCTTCCACATGAAACTACCCAACCTACCAAAAATTACCACCAGAAACGTATAAATTACGTAATTCGGCACGAATTAAGCAATTTATAAACTCTCATTCATGAAAACATCCAACATTTTCTTAAAACAATCTTAACAGCTATTAATTATTTATTACCATATCACTTCAAGTTAAATTCCTATACTCGGTGGTTAAAACAGAGCTTTCAACGCTTTATTTGATGAATGTTGCCAAAGTTCCTCATTTCTATCATATGTCAAGAAGTGAAATTTCACGATGTTAAATGCCATGTTGTGGTTGTCTTCTGACCAATTGTATATTTCACTTGTGATCCTCTGCAAGACATACACCTCATATGCAACACTGATGTATTTTTTCCGCCGATTTCTGTTTCGAATGCATACGACGGTACTATAATGTTGCTGAATACTCCAATGTGTATCTCTCTTAGCATGATAATGAACAGGAGTAGTACCAGTACTGTACCTAGAGATACTTAACTACGTACTTCTGATTCCGATGATGATATACATTGAATTTTGACACCCCGTAGGCGCCCTCTGAAGAAGTTGTAGACCCAATTTACTGTTTTGCCTATCATTCCCTTATGTTTCACTTTACATGCTATTATACAATGATCGCATTTGTCGAAAACTTTATTGAAATTCATGTATATGACATCGTAGTGTATATATATATATATATATATATATATATATATATATATATATATATATATAATTAGTGATAACAGCAAGAACTATCCCAGTTTAATAGCCAGTACATTAAATTACCAGTAAACAAATATATATATATATATATATATATACAATTATACATACAATACCACTAAACTATGTAAGGACGCTGATCGGGGGATTATGAGTACGAAAACGAGCGAGAGGACTTTATAATTTCTTAGATCCGTGGTAGGGCATGGTTACCATTCTACTTTAAGATGCGGGACTAAGGTGGTGCGACGGGGACGACTTTTGGCAGAATGGGCGACTTCTGCCAGAATGAACAATTCGGGTAGTTGCATAACGCATAACTAATCTCTACTCATATAGCTAACACATTACAATATGCGAGTAGTTTCTTACGAATTTCAGGACATTAAGACTTCTACACTTATTTTAATTTCACTATTCGACTAAATTTTGAGAGATGCATCATGAATTTGAGATTTATTGCCTATGGTTATGAAGATTAAAATCTTGACAGTTTTGTTATTTTCATAATTAACAATCTCGCTAATTTTTCCTCGAACACTTGTACATATACATATCTATGCATATATTGGATGTGTATATTTTTTGGGCGCGCACACACACACACACACACACACACACAACAAGATTAACTTGAAGATTTATATCATCTCATAAACGCTATAAGCAAACAAAGCTGTATATTTCACATTATTTTAGAATAAATGAAATTTAATTTGGATAAGCAAAAGTTACCCCTATAATTGAAAATAAAATGTTTAATTTTAATTTTATTTAATTTTTTTATTTTAACTGTATATAATACAAATATTAAACAAAGAAATTGTGTTTGACTTAAAATATGTTTAGTCTGAGTTTCTAATTTGTGATGTTCGCAACTTGTTAACATGTGAAAAAGGAATTACAAATGAGTAGGTAATGTGATATTCGGATATAATAATATGCTTTGAAGTCGATGCACACTCTCGTCATGTCTATTAAAACCTTTGTTTGTTTGTGTTTGTCTATTTTTGTTTGTTTGATTTTGTCCGTCTCATGAAAGACAAAGAAGGTGCAATTTTTTTTTTTTTCCCAAAGGCGATGATGAATTTTTTTTTTTTTTTGAAGGAAGGTGAAGACGAATCCATTTTTTTTCCCAAGGAGGAGGGGTTCCCCGCAAGGGGCCCTCAAGGGGCAAATGCCCTTCATTGAGGACGGTGAGACCCCATAAATGGGGTTAGGAACTTAAGGAAGGCGGCCCCCTCATAACGGAGGCGAAGGCCTCCAGGGGCAGGATTCAAAGCACCCCAAATTCCTCGTCCGAAATGACATCATACTACTAGTGAGAAACACTCTTCAAATACACATTTGAGTTTAAATTTTCAAAGTAGAAGTTTTGAAATACTAACCGGGCCTTCAATATTATTCCGATGTCCGCCAATGAAGGCCCGGTTAGGTCAACTGTATGCCCTTAACAATTGGTTTGGTTAAGTCGTGTTATTTTCGTTAGTTTTAACGAAAATAACACAACTTAACCTAACCAATTGTCAAGGGCATAGAGTTGACCTAGCCAGGCATACAGTTGACCTAACCGGGTAAATAATCTTGTAAGAAATGACCAAGGTGGAATTTCAGTCATTTCGCATAATGACTGAAGATTTTAGTCATTTCGCGGAATGACCAAATGAAACAACCATTTCGCGAAATGACTAAAAGTTTCAGCCATTACGCGAAATGGCTGGTTACACACTTTGACTCTAATATATATATATATATATATATATACATATATGTTATACACAAGCAACTTGATTCCCCATAATACCCCATGTTTTATCTTCAATATTTAAAACAGCCCTTGAGATAAACCTCGAGTGTCCTCATCGACTCGTGCGACGCTCCCCCCCCTTTTTTTTTCTTTGTTCTTAAATGCTTGAACAGCTCATCAACGGGACGCAAACCCTAAGTTGCGCTCTCCGCCACAAATTAGTCTCCGTTGATTGGGCTCGCCTCGGCGCGCCTTGGACTCTGACGTAGGAGGGATGGAGTACGACGAAAACAGATGCGGGAAAAAACCCGTTAGAAGATATCTGGCGCTTCGTCGGGAATGAGTGATAGGCCGGGTGGCGATCTGGTAATTCTCCGAGTAGGCTTTGAGAGGGTTTGCTCGTTAAAGACTAAATTTGAGAGTTTCATTGAGTGAGATTTGAGTTTGAGAGAATATTGAGTTTTTGAGGAAATATTGAGAACCGTTAACCTAAACTACTGCGAGGGATGTAGTGGATGGGCAACGTTATAACTTAAATAATTTGATTAATGTTAATACTAGTTTAAGAAAAAACCTGGACTTAATCGTATTATATTTCTAATTTGAGATCGAACTTGTAGCCAAATGTGACTTCAATTTATTGATTAAAAGCTATGCAAACAAACTATTTCATTATCAAATACACACTGAAATCGGGGGTACAGAAGTAGCGGAGGATAAAGAATTCACGCAGAGGGTCACTAAAGAAAGATTTATTATAACTTCAATTTACTCATCGAGTTTTCGCAGTGACCTTCGAGAAACAAACAATTTGTAATAAGGGTCCGTCTCCCTGACAACGGACATTTTTTTAATTACATATATATATATATATATATATATATATATATATATACAATATATGATACACACACACTGTGCATGGAAGAAGGAACTCCTGGGAAAATTAAATCCCGTATAGTCCGAATAAGTAATGGTAAATGACAAACACTGTTTTTTTTTTTTTTCATGATGTAAGCTGACGTGGGCAGAGGTCCCAGAAATATAGCTTCACTCACCAGCTATCTGCAAAGCAGATAGGATCTAGCTTTGAGATAGGATCTAGGGTCTACACCTAGCTGAAAAACCTCAGGGGACCATTCTGAGTTCAATCTCATATATATATATGTGTATATATATATATATATATAGATAATGTGCCTCGGTGGTGTAGTGTTTAGCGTCGATGACTACGAATCCATCGGCCCTGAAATTGAGACCTGGTGACGGCAGGCGGCGCGCAGCAAAACCCAGCTGTTCATCCTTCCACACAATAAAGAAAGTGGTTGGTAGATAAATGGGTACCATGTTTAGCCTAGTGGTTGAGACGCTGGGCTGCTGGTGGGGCGTGGTTCGGATTCCACGTTAAACTGTAGGTCTAAAGTGAAGTGAAACGCTTGACCTTTGTCAGATTGAACAATTCGGACGGAAGCAAACCAAGGGTTACCAAAGGTGGGTGTGTGTATATATATATATATATAATCAAGAGTTACCAAAGGTATATATATATATTTATATACACACACACATCTTTGGTTAGCTTCCGCCCGAATTGTTCATTCTGGCGAACGTCAAGCTTTCCACTCCAGCTTTTCTCGATCCCGGAAACCGATGGATTCGTAGTCAGCGACGCTAACCACTACACCACCGAGGCGCATTATATATATAATATATATATATATATATATAACTTGGTTAAGGGTTTGTTCTTGGGGAGCCGTAACTTAGTGAGGAATAAGAAGACATATTTCGCAGATTTCAAACAATATTTGAATGTTCGATGGAATTTTTTTCGCAATGTGATCAATATCTTCCCACAATATTCAATTCTGATTCAAATCGCTGGAATCCAGAATTTTGGGGAAGAGGTTTTGTGTTAGCCGCGTATTTGGGGTCAGTATCATGTTGAAGGACCCTTTCCCCAAGAAACATGCCCTGTGCACGTGAAAAACATGGCGTTCTTAACAATATTGCTATACTACTGTGCTAGTTTATGGTCCCTTGAATACGACAAACTGCGACAGAAAATGAAGCCCACACAATAATGGATCCGCCACCACCCTTTTAGAGTTAGCAACACATTCGGAATCCGATTGATGGCCATTCATTTCGCAGGAAGTTGTACTTGGCCTGGCCTGTGTAGCGCACCCTGGATAAGTATTCTATTGTCCAGTCTTGTCGCTTTTTGGCCCAATGCATTTGTGTTGTCCATGGTAGCTGAAATTGCAGGTTTGCAATGTTTTTCGAAGTCTTTCCCTTTCTCTCTACACTTTACTTCTGTATATTACGAGATGGTCATCTTCTTTGGTGATCATACCAACGTCTATCAAAGTTGCAGTTGCAATAGCAGCAGTAGCACGATCTGATACACTAAATCTATCTGCCTGCATTGCTACATGCCGCAAAGACATTCTCATTTCGCTTCCAGTATTTTCAAAACCACAGCCTTCAGTTTCTATTATCCCATTGTCACTGTCTTCACCTGAAGAATTTTTACTAAGCTTAAAAATGAACTTCAGTGGGACGATTGATGGTTTTCTTTTCTTTACTTACTTGTTCTGAGAGCTTTCTCTTGTATCTCTTTTGTAAAATTTGTGTAGCATACACATCTACACTACCTATATACATTTTACGATCATTCTTCTGATTAAGTAGAAACTGTAATTCTTCTTTTGGTACTTTTTATCTCTCCGACATGTATACTAGGGTGGAGTGAAAAATTGCGGTCGGGAAAGTTGCGTATTTATGTGAAACGTACTGCCTGAAATTTTTGTAATCGTACGGCAATAATTAAATTGTGCACACTGAACTCAAAGTTTTTAAAAAATTGGCAAACTTAATAAAATTTCGCCATTTTTATTTTCAGTTTTTTTGAACACGTACTGTGTGAAATTTTGTAATTTTGTAATTTAATTTAAAAAACTGAAAATAAAAATGGCGAAATTTTAGTAATTTTGCCAATTTTTAAAAACTTTGAGTTCATTGTGCACAATTTAATAATAGCCGTACGATTACAAAAATTTCACACAGTACGTTTCACATAAATACACAACTTTCTCGACCCCAAGCATTTGAAATTAAAAATAAAATTTATCACACCACCCTAATGTGCACGCTATGTGAATTTCTTCACAATCATCACTGCATCCTATGTCCGTATGAGATTTTAAATTACATTACATGCACATATATCAAACAAATTACTGAGACTATTCATATATTCATTTTTTAGTTTCGCTGATGTTTTGATCTACTGAACGTTGCTCCTCTTTCTATGAATCTTGCTACTTTTGAAACACAGCTTTTTCCTGAACTGTGGGGTGATTGATGCTTGCTGCCAAAGTTTTAGTTATATGCTGATGATTGGCTTGTTAGCTGCATCTTTTCCTTCTTTGAGATAGAGGAAAGTACCGAGCCACTTGTAAATTAGTTGGCAAAAGATTATGAGGCAACTTCTCAGGAGTTCCAAACATACACTGTTGCTAAGAATGCCTTGTGCTCACAAATTTTCCTTGCTAAATAATATGTGGAACTTGAAAGCGTAGATGTTGCTGCATGGAAAGCAGTTGGTGTACAGTTGCTGCAAGAGGGAATGTTGCTAACTTGATGTGATGAAGCACGTTGTTTCCGTTGTGGAGACACTGCTGAGTGGGATGCTGTTCCATCTCTGCTCTTCTATAGGTGAATTATTAACTGAAAAATGAGAACAAAAAACTCAAATAAGTTTCAGTGAATTTTAATTGCTTAAGGGAAAACAGCAAATATTTACTCAGTTTACTCACGTCAGTCAATTGTACATTGTAACAAGTGTAAGAGAATATTTTTATCTCATTTCTCACAGCATGCTCACTAGCTTCTTACCTCTGAATTCTGTAGCTGTGGTACAACTACTGCAGCTGGCTGTCAGGCGAAATGTGGTGCCTGGAGAATCAGAAGATACGATGCGTAAAAGTATAGAGTACAACCTTGGCAGGAATACTTAAATCTGGGAATGACGCAAAATAATATATTAAAGTTATAAAAATGTATAATTGTGGTTTCATAATGACATTAATGGGGGTTATTCACATTATGTAATGTTGATGGATGTATGCTACATGCAAACTCAATTTTCTGTGTTTGTTAAAATTTATTCATGCAAAAATGGGGCGGTTTGAGAATGGCACAATTTGTATCATCATATTCGTTTTTCTCAGCAAAAACTACAATAAAATATGAGTGTGCCATTGTAAATTATCACTTTTACTCCGCCCTAATATATATATTAACTGAATAAAATAATATATATACACACACGAATACACAGTATGTTACACACAGACTATGCATACAACAAGGAACTCTTCTGGCTATAGTTTTTCTTTTTCATGATGGAAACCCAACGTGGGTAAAGGGTCACTAGCAAAGAGGCTGCAAAACATATTTTCCCTCACCAGCTATCTACTTAGCAGATAGGGCTCAGCTTTGGAACTATAGTGGATTTAATTTTCCCAAAAGAGTTCCTTATTCCATGCACGATCTATTTGCAACTTAAAAGTCTCTCAGGGAACCATTCTGAGTTGTAGGACATACACACACACACACACGTTAGTTTTAACGAAAATAACACAACTTAACCTAACCAATTGTCAAGGGCATAGAGTTGACCTAGCCAGGCATACAGTTGACCTAACCGGGTAAATAATCTTGTAAGAAATGACCAAGGTGGAATTTCAGTCATTTCGCATAATGACTGAAGATTTTAGTCATTTCGCGGAATGACCAAATGAAACAACCATTTCGCGAAATGACTAAAAGTTTCAGCCATTACGCGAAATGGCTGGTTACACACTTTGACTCTAATATATATATATATATATATATATATACATATATGTTATACACAAGCAACTTGATTCCCCATAATACCCCATGTTTTATCTTCAATATTTAAAACAGCCCTTGAGATAAACCTCGAGTGTCCTCATCGACTCGTGCGACGCTCCCCCCCTTTTTTTTCTTTGTTCTCTAAATGCTTGAACAGCTCATCAACGGGACGCAAACCCCTAAGTTGCGCTCTCCGCCACAAATTAGTCCGTTGATTGGGCTCGCCTCGGCGCGCCTTGGACTCTGACGTAGGAGGGATGGAGTACGAAAACAGATGCGGGAAAAAACCCGTTAGAAGATATCTGGCGCTTCGTCGGGAATGAGTGATAGGCCGGGTGGCGATCTGGTAATTCTCCGAGTAGGCTTTGAGAGGTTTGCTCGTTAAAGACTAAATTTGAGAGTTTCATTGAGTGAGATTTGAGTTTGAGAGAATATTGAGTTTTGAGGAAATATTGAGAACCGTTAACCTAAACTACTGCGAGGGATGTAGTGGATGGGCAACGTTATAACTTAAATAATTTGATTAATGTTAATACTAGTTTAAGAAAAAACCTGGACTTAATCGTATTATATTTCTAATTTGAGATCGAACTTGTAGCCAAATGTGACTTCAATTTATGATTAAAAGCTATGCAAACAAACTATTTCATTATCAAATACACACTGAAATCGGGGGTACAGAAGTAAGCGGAGGATAAAGAATTCACGCAGAGGGTCACTAAAGAAAGATTTATTATAACTTCAATTTACTCATCGAGTTTTCGCAGTGACCTTCGAGAAACAAACAATTTGTAATAAGGGTCCGTCTCCCTGACAACGGACATTTTTTTAATTACATATATATATACAATATATGATACACACACACTGTGCATGGAAGAAGGAACTCCTGGGAAAATTAAATCCCGTATAGTCCGAATAAGTAATGGTAAATGACAAACACTGTTTTTTTTTCTTTTTCATGATGTAAGCTGACGTGGGCAGAGGTCCCAGAAATATAGCTTCACTCACCAGCTATCCGCAAAGCAGATGGATCTAGCTTTGAGATAGGATCTACGGTCTACACCTAGCTGAAAAACCTCAGGGGACCATTCTGAGTTCAATCTCATATATATATATGTGTATATATATATATATATAGATAATGTGCCTCGGTGGTGTAGTGTTTAGCGTCGATGACTACGAATCCATCGGCCCTGAGATTGAGACCTGGTGACGGCAGGCGGCGCGCAGCAAAACCCAGCTGTTCATCCTTCCACACAATAAGAAAGTGGTTGGTAGATAAATGGGTACCATGGTTAGCCTAGTGGTTGAGACGCTGGGCTGCTGGGGGCGTGGTTCGGATTCCACGTTAAACTGTAGGTCTAAAGTGAAGTGAAACGCTTGACCTTTGTCAGATTGAACAATTCGGACGGAAGCAAACCAAGGGTTACCAAAGGTGGGTGTGTGTATATAATATATATATATATAATCAGAGTTACCAAAGGTATATATATATATTATATACACACACATCTTTGGTTAGCTTCCGCCCGAATTGTTCATTCTGGCGAACGTCAAGCTTTCCACTCCAGCTTTTCTCGATCCCGGAACCGATGGATTCGTAGTCAGCGACGCTAACCCACTGCACCACCGAGGCGCATTATATATATATATATATATATATATATATATATATATATATATAACTTGGTTAAAGGGTTTGTTCTTGGGGAGCCGTAAACTTAGTGAGAATAAGAAGACATATTTCGCAGATTTCAAAAAATATTTGAATGTTCGATGGCAATTTTTTTTCGCAATGTGATCAACATCTTCCCACAAATATTCAATCTGATTCAAATCGCTGGAATCAGAATTTTGGGGAAGAGGTTTTGGTGTTTAGCCGCGTATTTGGGGTCAGTATCATGTGAAGGACCCTTTCCCAAGAAACATGCCCTGTGCACGTGAAAACATGGGTTCTTAACAATATTGCTATATACTGTGCTAGTTTATGGTCCCTTGAATACGACAAACTGCGACGAAAATGAAGCACACACAAAATGGATCCGCCACCACCCTTGTAGAGTTAGCAACACATTCGGAATCCGATTGATGGCCATTCATTTCGCAGGAAGTTGTACTTGGTCTGGCCTGTGTAGAGCCCTGGAAAGTATTCTATTGTCCAGTCTTGTCGCTTTTTGGGCCCAATGCATTTTGTGTTGTCCATTGGTAGCTGAAATTGCAGGTTTGAATGTTTTCGAAGTCTTTCCCTTTCTCTCTACACTTTACTTCTGTATATTACGAGATGGTCATCTTCTTTGGTGATCATACCAACGTCTATCAAAGTTGCAGTTGCAATACCAGCAGTAGCCACGATCTGATACACTAAATCTATCTGCCTGCATTGCTACATGCCGCAAAGACATTCTCATTTCGCTTCCAGTATTTTCAAAACCACAGCCTTCATTTCTATTATCCCATTGTCCACTGTCTTCACCTGAAGAATTTTCTACTAAGCTTAAAAAATTGAACTTCAGTGGGACGATGATGGTTTTCTTTTCTTTACTTACTTGTTCTGAGAGCTTTCTCTTGTATCTCTTTTTAAAATTTGTGTAGCATACACATCTACACTACCTATATACATTTTACGATCATTCTTCTGATTAAGTAGAAACTGTAATTCTTCTTTTGGTACTTTTTATCTCTCCGACATGTATACTAGGGTGGAGTGAAAAATTGCGGTCGGGAAAGTGCGTATTTATGTGAAACGTACTGCCTGAAATTTTGTAATCGTACGGCAATAATTAAATTGTGCACACTGAACTCAAAGTTTTTAAAAATTGGCAAACTTAATAAAATTCGCCATTTTTATTTCAGTTTTTTTGAACACGTACTGTGTGAAATTTTTTAATTTTGTAATTTAATTTAAAAAACTGAAAATAAAAATGGCGAAATTTTAGTAATTTTGCCAATTTTTAAAAACTTTGAGTTCATTGTGCACAATTTAATAATAGCCGTACGATTACAAAAATTTCACACAGTACGTTTCACATAAATACACAACTTTCTCGACCCCAAGCATTTGAAATTAAAAATAAAATTTATCACACCACCCTAATTGTGCACGCTATGTGAATTTCTTCACAATCATCACTGCATCCTATGTCCGTATGAGATTTTAAATTACATTACAGGCACATATATCAAACAAATTACTGAGACTATTCATATATTCATTTTTTAGTTTCGCTGATGTTTTGATCTACTGAACGTTGCTCCTCTTTCTATGAATCTTGCTACCTTTTGAAACACAGCTTTTCCTGAACTGTGGGGTGATTGATGCTTGCTGCCAAGTTTTAGTTATATGCTGATGATTGGCTTGTTAGCTGCATCTTTTCCTTTCTTGAGATAGAGAAAGTACCGAGCCACTTGTAAATTAGTTGGCAAAAGATTATGAGGCAACTTCTCAGGAGTTCCAAACATTACACTGTGCTAAGAAGCCTTGTTGCTCACAAATTTTTCCTTGCTAAATAGATATGTGGAACTTGAAAGCGTAGATGTTGCTGCATGGAAAAAGCAGTTGGTGTACAGTTGCTGCAAGAGGGAATGTTGCTAACTTGATGTGAAGAAGCACGTGTTTCCGTTGTGGAGACACTGCTGAGTGGGATGCTGTTCCATCTCTGCTCTTCTATAGGTGAATTATAACTGAAAAATGAGAACAAAAACTCAAAAGTTTCAGTGAATTTTAATGCTTAAGGGAAAACAGCAAATATTTACTCAGTTTACTCACGTCAGTCAATTGTACATTGTAACAAGTGTAAGAGAATATTTTTTATCTCATTTCTCACAGCATGCTCACTAGCTTCTTACCCTCTGAATTCTGTAGCTGTGGTTACAACTACTGCAGCGGCTGTCAGCGAAATGTGGGTGCCTGGAGAGATCAGAAGATACGATGCGTAAAAGTATACAGTACAACCTGGCAGGAATACTTAAATCTGGGAATGACGCAAAATAATATATTAAAGTTATAAAAATGTATAATTGTGGTTTCATAATGACATTAATGGGGGTTATTCACATTATGTAATGTTGATGGATGTATGCTACATGCAAACTCAATTTTCTGTGTTTGTTAAAATTATTCATGCAAAAATGGGGCGGTTTGAGAATGGCACAATTTGTATCATCATATTCGTTTTTCTCAGCAAAAACTACAATAAAATATGAGTGTGCCATTGTAAATTATCACTTTTACTCCGCCTAATATATATATAACTGAATAAAATATATATATATACACACACGAATACACAGTATGTTACACACAGACTATGCATACAACAAGGAACTCTTCTGGCTATAGTTTTTCTTTTCATGATGGAAACCAAACGTGGGTAAAGGGTCACTAGCAAAGAGGCTTGCCAAAACATATTTTCCCTCACCAGCTATCTACTTAGCAGATAGGGCTCAGCTTTGGAACTATAGTGGATTTAATTTTCCCAAAAGAGTTCCTTATTCATGCACGATCTATTTGCAACTTAAAACTCTCATAGGAACCATTCTGAGTTGTAGGACATACACACACACACACACGTTAGTTTAACGAAATAACACAACTTAACCTAACCAATTGTCAAGGGCATAGAGTTGACCTAGCCAGGCATACAGTTGACCTAAACCGGGTAAATAATCTTGTAAGAAATGACCAAGGTGGAATTTCAGTCATTCGCATAATGACTGAAGATTTTAGTCATTTCGCGGAATGACCAAATGAACAACCATTTCGCGAAATGACTAAAAGTTTCAGCCATTACGCGAAATGGCTGGTTACACACTTTGACTCTAATATATATATATATATATATATATATACATATATGTTATACACAAGCAACTTGATTCCCCATAATACCCCATGTTTTATCTTCAATATTTAAAACAGCCCTTGAGATAAACCTCGAGTGTCCTCATCGACTCGTGCGACGCTCCCCCCCCTTTTTTTTCTTTGTTCTTAAATGCTTGAACAGCTCATCAACGGGACGCAAACCCCTAAGTTGCGCTCTCCGCCACAAATTAGTCTCCGTTGATTGGGCTCGCCTCGGCGCGCCTTGGACTCTGACGTAGGAGGGATGGAGTACGAAAACAGATGCGGGAAAAAACCCGTTAGAAGATATCTGGCGCTTCGTCGGGAATGAGTGATAGGCCGGGTGGCGATCTGGTAATTCTCCGAGTAGGCTTTGAGAGGGTTTGCTCGTTAAAGACTAAATTTGAGAGTTTCATTGAGTGAGATTTGAGTTTGAGAGAATATTGAGTTTTTGAGGAAATATTGAGAACCGTTAACCTAAACTACTGCGAGGGATGTAGTGGATGGGCAACGTTATAACTTAAATAATTTGATTAATGTTAATACTAGTTTAAGAAAAAACCTGGACTTAATCGTATTATATTTCTAATTTGAGATCGAACTTGTAGCCAAATGTGACTTCAATTTATTGATTAAAAGCTATGCAAACAAACTATTTCATTATCAAATACACACTGAAATCGGGGGTACAGAAGTAAGCGGAGGATAAAGAATTCACGCAGAGGGTCACTAAAGAAAGATTTATTATAACTTCAATTTACTCATCGAGTTTTCGCAGTGACCTTCGAGAAACAAACAATTTGTAATAAGGGTCCGTCTCCCTGACAACGGACATTTTTTTAATTACATATATATATACAATATATGATACACACACACTGTGCATGGAAGAAGGAACTCCTGGGAAAATTAAATCCCGTATAGTCCGAATAAGTAATGGTAAATGACAAACACTGTTTTTTTTTCTTTTTCATGATGTAAGCTGACGTGGGCAGAGGTCCCAGAAATATAGCTTCACTCACCAGCTATCCGCAAAGCAGATAGGATCTAGCTTTGAGATAGGATCTACGGTCTACACCTAGCTGAAAAACCTCAGGGGACCATTCTGAGTTCAATCTCATATATATATATGTGTATATATATATATATATATAGATAATGTGCCTCGGTGGTGTAGTGTTTAGCGTCGATGACTACGAATCCATCGGCCCTGAGATTGAGACCTGGTGACGGCAGGCGGCGCGCAGCAAAACCCAGCTGTTCATCCTTCCACACAATAAAGAAAGTGGTTGGTAGATAAATGGGTACCATGGTTAGCCTAGTGGTTGAGACGCTGGGCTGCTGGTGGGGCGTGGTTCGGATTCCACGTTAAACTGTAGGTCTAAAGTGAAGTGAAACGCTTGACCTTTGTCAGATTGAACAATTCGGACGGAAGCAAACCAAGGGTTACCAAAGGTGGGTGTGTGTATATATATATATATATATAATCAAGAGTTACCAAAGGTATATATATATATTTATACACACACATCTTTGGTTAGCTTCCGCCCGAATTGTTCATTCTGGCGAACGTCAAGCTTTCCACTCCAGCTTTTCTCGATCCCGGAACCGATGGATTCGTAGTCAGCGACGCTAACCACTGCACCACCGAGGCGCATTATATATATATATATATATATATATATATATATATATATAACTTGGTTAAAGGGTTTGTTCTTGGGGAGCCGTAACTTAGTGAGGAATAAGAAGACATATTTTCGCAGATTTCAAACAATATTTGAATGTTCGATGGCAATTTTTTTTCGCAATGTGATCAACATCTTCCCACAAATATTCAATCTGATTCAAATCGCTGGAATCCAGAATTTTGGGGAAGAGGTTTTTGGTGTTTAGCCGCGTATTTGGGGTCAGTATCATGTTGAAGGACCCTTTCCCCAAGAAACATGCCCTGTGCACGTGAAAACATGGCGTTCTTAACAATATTGCTATACTACTGTGCTAGTTTATGGTCCCTTGAATACGACAAACTGCGACAGAAAATGAAGCCCACACAATAATGGATCCGCCACCACCCTTTTAGAGTTAGCAACACATTCGGAATCCGATTGATGGCCATTCATTTCGCAGGAAGTTGTACTTGGTCTGGCCTGTGTAGAGCACCCTGGATAAGTATTCTATTGTCCAGTCTTGTCGCTTTTTGGCCCAATGCATTTTGTGTTGTCCATTGGTAGCTGAAATTGCAGGTTTGCAATGTTTTTCGAAGTCTTTCCCTTTCTCTCTACACTTTACTTCTGTATATTACGAGATGGTCATCTTCTTTGGTGATCATACCAACGTCTATCAAAGTTGCAGTTGCAATAGCAGCAGTAGCACGATCTGATACACTAAATCTATCTGCCTGCATTGCTACATGCCGCAAAGACATTCTCATTTCGCTTCCAGTATTTTCAAAACCACAGCCTTCAGTTTCTATTATCCCATTGTCACTGTCTTCACCTGAAGAATTTTCTACTAAGCTTAAAAATTGAACTTCAGTGGGACGATTGATGGTTTTCTTTTCTTTACTTACTTGTTCTGAGAGCTTTCTCTTGTATCTCTTTTGTAAAATTTGTGTAGCATACACATCTACACTACCTATATACATTTTACGATCATTCTTCTGATTAAGTAGAAACTGTAATTCTTCTTTTGGTACTTTTTATCTCTCCGACATGTATACTAGGGTGGAGTGAAAAATTGCGGTCGGGAAAGTTGCGTATTTATGTGAAACGTACTGCCTGAAATTTTTGTAATCGTACGGCAATAATTAAATTGTGCACACTGAACTCAAAGTTTTTAAAAATTGGCAAACTTAATAAAATTTCGCCATTTTTATTTTCAGTTTTTTTGAACACGTACTGTGTGAAATTTTTGTAATTTTGTAATTTAATTTAAAAAACTGAAAATAAAAATGGCGAAATTTTAGTAATTTTGCCAATTTTTAAAAACTTTGAGTTCATTGTGCACAATTTAATAATAGCCGTACGATTACAAAAATTTCACACAGTACGTTTCACATAAATACACAACTTTCTCGACCCCAAGCATTTTGAAATTAAAAATAAAATTTATCACACCACCCTAATGTGCACGCTATGTGAATTTCTTCACAATCATCACTGCATCCTATGTCCGTATGAGATTTTAAATTACATTACAGGCACATATATCAAACAAATTACTGAGACTATTCATATATTCATTTTTTAGTTTCGCTGATGTTTTTGATCTACTGAACGTTGCTCCTCTTTCTATGAATCTTGCTACCTTTTGAAACACAGCTTTTTCCTGAACTGTGGGGTGATTGATGCTTGCTGCCAAAGTTTTAGTTATATGCTGATGATTGGCTTGTTAGCTGCATCTTTTCCTTTCTTTGAGATAGAGAAAGTACCGAGCCACTTGTAAATTAGTTGGCAAAAGATTATGAGGCAACTTCTCAGGAGTTCCAAACATACACTGTTGCTAAGAATGCCTTGTGCTCACAAATTTTTCCTTGCTAAATAATATGTGGAACTTGAAAGCGTAGATGTTGCTGCATGGAAAGCAGTTGGTGTACAGTTGCTGCAAGAGGGAATGTTGCTAACTTGATGTGATGAAGCACGTTGTTTCCGTTGTGGAGACACTGCTGAGTGGGATGCTGTTCCATCTCTGCTCTTCTATAGGTGAATTATTAACTGAAAAATGAGAACAAAAACTCAAATAAGTTTCAGTGAATTTTAATTGCTTAAGGGAAAACAGCAAATATTTACTCAGTTTACTCACGTCAGTCAATTGTACATTGTAACAAGTGTAAGAGAATATTTTTTATCTCATTTCTCACAGCATGCTCACTAGCTTCTTACCTCTGAATTCTGTAGCTGTGGTACAACTACTGCAGCTGGCTGTCAGGCGAAATGTGGTGCCTGGAGAATCAGAAGATACGATGCGTAAAAGTATAGAGTACAACCTTGGCAGGAATACTTAAATCTGGGAATGACGCAAAATAATATATTAAAGTTATAAAAATGTATAATTGTGGTTTCATAATGACATTAATGGGGGTTATTCACATTATGTAATGTTGATGGATGTATGCTACATGCAAACTCAATTTTCTGTGTTTGTTAAAATTTATTCATGCAAAAATGGGGCGGTTTGAGAATGGCACAATTTGTATCATCATATTCGTTTTTCTCAGCAAAAACTACAATAAAATATGAGTGTGCCATTGTAAATTATCACTTTTACTCCGCCCTAATATATATAACTGAATAAAATATATATATACACACACGAATACACAGTATGTTACACACAGACTATGCATACAACAAGGAACTCTTCTGGCTATAGTTTTTCTTTTTCATGATGGAAACCCAACGTGGGTAAAGGGTCACTAGCAAAGAGGCTGCAAAACATATTTTCCCTCACCAGCTATCTACTTAGCAGATAGGGCTCAGCTTTGGAACTATAGTGGATTTAATTTTCCCAAAAGAGTTCCTTATTCCATGCACGATCTATTTGCAACTTAAAAGTCTCTCAGGGAACCATTCTGAGTTGTAGGACATACACACACACACACACACATATATATATATATATATACACACTGTATATATATATATATGATGAAAATAACCAAGAAAGAAAAAGGAAACAAAATGGTGCTCAAGCGCTTAATTCTAATGGCATCCTCAGGAACATATTAAACGAAAGTGTTTGAGCACCATTCTCTTTCCTCTTTCCTTCCTGGTTATTTTCCTCATAAATATTATTCACGTGTTACTTTCGTGAAGTAATTTTAACATATATATATATATATATATATATATATATATATATATATATATATATACACATATACAGAGAGGTTATATGTGAACACTCGCCCATCAGTACAAAGCACTCACGCGAAACACGACCCGAGAAGCAAAATATCATTCACTCGCTGCTCACGTGTTGCCCTTCAACCAGCACCAAAGTGCTCAGCGTTTCCTCACATCCGCTTAGGAACTCCGCATGGGAACTCAGCTAGTTTGGATACAAAGTGCTTTGACTCTGAGAACTTCGCGCTTTCTTGTGTCTCACACTGTCCAAAGCCCTGCTGACGTATGTGAGATTGGATTCCTTCCGCGGGTGATGGGCGCATTTCACCCCCGTATGGAAATTGCTTCGTATTGGAATATCGGGTTTGAGGATCTGACTGAAGGAAATGCCAGTAGACTCAAACATTATTTAATTTAACGTAACATTGAATGTCAATCTTAGAATTAAGAATTAAATCATTGTAAACCATATAAACTTGTATAGAAGAAATATTCTTATTATAAACAAACCGTGTTCTGTGAAGAAATACCTGATTATAATCCGCTTTGCCTAAAATTGATTAAAGTGATTAATATCAGCCAGTGACTTTTAATCCATTCTTGACTTTGTGGAAATACGGGTTAGGAAAATTTACAGGACTCTTACTGTAAATGAAATTTATTTTCGGCGTACTCTGTGGCCACGTCTGAACATTACATTGAGACTGCCCATTCGATCCAGGAGTACCCTATTATATCCTCTTGTAGTAAGTCGATTTTACCCGACTGTCCCAAGAGCCGTATAATAATAACACTGGTCAACACTCATTTTATTGCCAATCATATTCGAGTGATTTTGGGGTAACTTTGTGGTGCTGATTCCGAATATGACATCGGTTTTGCTAGATTGGCTCTAATTTATGAGATAATTGGTACCCCATTGAAGCACGTAAAAATGCAAAAAATTTAATGTTCAGGCGGAGCCTACTCACAAATCTCATTGAAATTGTCTCAAATCATACAAAAGTAAGCATTCGGTCTCACCATCTAGAATGTTCCGGTAGTTTCCCATATGCACGCGTTATGGTTACGTTTCCTATTAATTGAGGGTATTCATTATCTCAAGAACTAGAGCCAAATCGGAAAAACTACTTTCATTTTGGAATTCAGCAACCCCAAAATACCCTAAATTCGTACGAATTTCCTTGGCAACGAAACAAAAAAATTTTTTGTTGAGCTGTGTAATATATGGTGTCAGGAGTGGGGGTCAAGGTAAATATTTCATTGCCCCATTTTCTACAGATGCTAATCAAGACACCAGAAGTCGGATGAAGTGCGTGCAACGAGAATTCAGACAGCAGGCGAGGACGAGACTGTAAATCCTTCAAAAGAAGAAAAATCCGAGGTAAGCAAACCTGTTTGTATTGCAGTCGGTTTCAGGGGACAGGAAGACAGTTTTCCTTTAGCAGGCAGCACCGCAAAAGTACCTCCTTCAGGAGTATGATTTTTTCCACCTAATTTTGATATAAATCGAATCCCTCACGCCCCTTTCTGGATTCCTCCTAACAAAATCAAAGGCGAACTCGAATTGGGAGATAGCCCTCTATTAGCAAATTTAGGAGATTTCGTGGAATTATGGCCTTTTTCTTTAGAGAAAACCTCCAGTGTTGAAATACCTGTCAGCCAAGACAGCCGCCATGATAGCCGGGGAACTGGAGGCCGAAGTTCTACTCCCCCTACATCTCCTCCTTTCCCCCATATAATACCTGGATCTATGTCATTTCAATATCCCTCTTATGTCGAGGAGGAGGATTCCTCCCCCGATGAAGAAAAGAGACTGAAACATGCAGTCGAAATCTGCCCCATATTCTGTGGCACGTATGCTGAATATTTGATTGCAGCAGCAGAGGTGGTAATACGGAGTTATGTTTCCTTCCAGGACTTTACTTTCGAAATAGCTAGATTAATTCCCGAGAGAGGAAGGAACTCTGATAAGATGCGAGTCGCTTTAGCAATAAGGGTCCGATTAGTGTTTGTAGGTTTCGGGGAAAATGTTAAGACCTGGAAAGAATTTTTAGATGTTTGTTCTGACCTTTATTGTCAGAACAGACGGGTTGAAATAACGAATAGATTAATGAATATAGAGAGGGAGTTTAAGCGCCAGGATGAGTCATTCACCTCATTCGTATACCGCATAAAGAGAGAAGTCGAAAGGTTAAAACAAGACGTGGGCGAAATGGCACAAATATTGACATCCCCTTTGAAAAAATAAAGTCATTCTCAATTCATTACCTCGTAAGCTCTGGCAAAAGTATGGTGACCAGACAGAGGACATAAATAAGAAAATTAAGAGGATCAGGTGTGATGACCGGATCAACCCTTACCCTTATAATGTTCCTTTACATCAAATGCAATATAATAGTACACTCCCGTACGAGCAATTAACCCCTCAATTTCACTCAATGGAAAATGAGTTAATAAACATAAATTCAGTACAAACGCCACAACCGCAAATACATACTTATTTAATGAACAATCCCAGATGCTACATATGCGAGGGGACGGGACACAAAGCAAAAGCCTGTCCATTGATTGAGAGAGTAAAGGCATTGGAGTTAGACAGAAACAAAGCTCGAGAGTATGAACGAGTGAGTGAGAGAGATTATTATGACCGTCGTCGATTCGCTTCACCGTCGCAGCAGAACTGGAATCGAGGAAGAGAAGAAAATCGAGCGTAAGAAAGACGGGGAGACAGAATGCCAAACAGCGAAGAAGGGACAACTACCTGGAAGACCGAGGACAAAGAAGTGATAGTTATTCCTACTATATACTATAGAGAAAATAGATAGGAAAGGTCACCTATGAAAGTAGGAGAGAGAGATTTCACCCACCTTACGATCAATCAAATAATCAATCCGAAAACTGGAGCAGGAGGGACTATCGACCGTACGACCTTAGGAATCAATCCCCTTCCCCTTACGTAAATCGGAGAAACTATTCTCCATATGAAAGATCAAACGGAAGGTACGGGAATGAAGAAAGAAGAACCGGTAACTCCTGGCAAGAGATAGGATACAGGGACCGAAGCGAGTCTCCTTATAGAAATGGGAATATCACTCAAGACTGAGACCGAGGACGATCCCCTTCAAGAAATTGGAGAATCACAGAAGCAACTCCCCAAGGCCCAGGAGAGTCGACCTTCCTCAAAATAGGGACAAATCCCCCCGAAGAGTTTCCTTCAATGAAGACGAAGATTCAAAAACCGAGTAACGAGACAAATATCAAGCCAAAACAGTCCCATAGAAGCGATGAGAAAAGAGGAACTTAAAGTGAGTGAGCCCAAGCAAATGCAAAAAGTAAAATTGGATGAATGCGAGAAAGAACTATATAAATTGAATGAAAGTAAGCATGACCTTGATGCGAGAGAGAAAGAGAATGAGAGTAAGCCAAGAAACTGCACGACCTTGAGCTTAGAGTCTGATTCCAACCTGAAAGAAGTACATGAAAAAAATCTCGCAAATGCCTCAGAAAATCACGTGAGTAGAGCGTGCGATTCAGTATCGAATGACGAAAACTTGAATAGATCCCACGAAAAAGAAGCAAATGAAGATATAAATAAATTACAAAGTGAAAGAAATCGTGTGAACGGTGTTTATGAAACAAGCGCGTGTGAAACTGAGATTAAAAGTACGATCGAAAAGCATGATTCATTGTCAGAATGCGTGAACGGAAGTATGAACGAAAATGTAGGTGCTATACAAATTGAAAGTAACCGTGTGAATGGAGTTTATGACATGGGCACATGTAACACTGACATCAAGAGTGCGATCGGATGGTATGATTCAAAATTGAATCGTGTGAACGAAAGTACAAATGATCGCATGAAGATAAATCACGCGAATGACGTATATGAACTTGTGAGGTTAAATGTCGTCATAATAATGGACAGAGATGATTTAGTTATTGGAACATGTCACGCAAATAGCGTATATATGGGGGAAGAGAAATTAAAAGTTAATATGGTGGAAAAGACCTCTTCTCCACAAATCGCCTTAACTGATATTTGTCTGAACAAAGAAAAATCGGAAAAGAAACTTGATATACCTGAAATTCTACTAACCCATCATGAATGTACACGCATGACCAACGACAGAACGAGCCCTATAAATAACCTAAGGAAAAGAGGAAACAAGAGGAAATTTCCTCAAGGAATTAGATCTGAAGAATTAACCAATTAGCCGTTGAAACGCCGAGCTCTTCGAGGCACGTCACAAAGCCACCAGACGCCAATGCGAACGAAGAATTTTGTACATAGATAACACTGCCCAACAAAAAAAAAAATGTTTTGCTGGTGATTTAATTCTAAGACCTGTTTTTGGATAATATTCATGTGCTGATTTCAAAAATCACCTTCGATTTTGTCCATCACATCAGGTTTTCGTGCAATGTGCAATGCAATATGCCTATTTTGGGTGATCCATGAAGGGCACTTATCAAAATTGATGATTTTTGAGACCTGTTAACAGCTGTTTTGCTGTTAAAATTTTATCTGTGGAATACGCAAATCTGTGCATTAAATCTAAAGGTCATGTACAACATATTAAAATCTTGGGTATCTGTGATTTCCCCAGGTGTGAGCGTGACGTCATGATCATGGATTCATTTTTTGCTTATTTAAACACTTTTAATAACTTTATGTGTCAATATTACCATTGTATATTAAAGTTCACTCCCTGCACAACTGTTTACTTTTCCATGCTGATTCTGAGTATGTAAAAACTTATTTTTTGAAAAGAAAAAAATTGGGCATAACCCTGCCAAAATGCGATATCTCCGTATTTGATTGCTCGAAAACCTGACGTGATAGGCAAAACCTAAGGTGATTGTTGAAATCAGCACACCAAAATTACCTAAAAACAGGTGTTAGAATTAAATCAGCAAAATTGGTGTTGGGCAGTGTAATCATAATTGCGTTTTTGCACTAAAGTAAACAACTTGTATAAAGAAGCTTGGTGTAGAGCTTCGCTTTGGTATAGAATCTCGCTTCATGCTTACAAAACTACAATTATAAGAAAGGAGTTCAACTAAATGCTTTTAAAATATTAGTTTACAGGTAAAAATAAAATAGTTGGGAAGGATAAAGAAAAAACAAAGAGATAGAATTAAAACTTCTTCACAAACTCCCTTATAATGATAAACGTATTCCCGGGATAAAATTATATGCGCTTTTAAAGATATAGGCGTTCATAGGAAAAATAGGAAAATTTGTAAGGCGACATAGTTCTTTTAAGTACTTTGGCTGATAAATAAATATTTTCCCTAATTTCACCTACATTAAAAGATTAATTGATCTCCAAACAGTTTAAAATAAAGTTTTGTTTCCCGTGAGAACAAGTGAACTTCTTTCGCACGAACAGGATGAGGTCTGACATACAACCGTACGAACTCACAACACAAATAAAATATATACCGCTACTATGAGAAGGAGGAATTCCTAAGTCAGTTCGTTTTAGAAATGCTGAGGTGACTCAGGAGGGAATTAAGTGTTAAACTTAGTTAATAAAAATTTTAGGAAATTGCAAAAAATTAATTTAAATTAAATATAGTATTGCCAAATTAATATTCCTCATTTAATATTACCCACTCCCTATTATTGGAAAAATGAAAAATTACCAAGGTTTCCTGCTGAAGGAAATCGTAACCCTGCTCCTGTCACTGTGCTCATTCCAATCGGGGGCGCAAACCCTTGTCAACAATGGCGTACAGTTTGAACCATTGGGTCCTCTAATCCCTCACGGATCTGTCTACACGTTTAGTGTCAGAATCCATCTAGGTCTGTATTACAGGAGCTTACATACCTTGGATGCCAAAATGAGAAAATCATACTTCGATGTGAGACGGAACAAGAAAGACTACGCAGATCCAACAAGACTAAGACTAATACTGTGGAAGAATTGGAAATATTAGTGACCACCCTGCGAGGAGTGCGTGAACAAATATTAGAAACCAAACGAGAAATATCTGTGTTCATCACCACCCTAAATCAGGAAGAATCCCTTGAAAGTACACCGCCAGGACGAAAGAAGAGAGGATTGATCGACGCAGTAGGTGGGCTTATGAACTTTGCTTTCGGGACAGCTCAACAGAGCTCGGTGAACAACGTCGTTAAGCAGGTACAAGCAATCAAGTCCAATGAGAAGGATCTGGCCGACAGTTTAAACTCATATATACTGTCCTAAATGCTACAATATACGACATCAGCAGCCTCCAGAAGTACGTGAACCTACTGTCTGAAAACGTATACTCTTTCCAAGAGACAGTGGGAGTATACCTTCCCAGCTTGAAAGAAGAAATAAAGAAAGAAAAATACATCACCTTTCTTTCCATTCTGGCACATAGCCTTTCCACCTACACGGAAGGACTTCATTTACGAGTTAATAGATTAAAACCGGCGTTGGTCAATGCAAACAGGGGTAGACTGGACTCGTTTCTGTTCGATCCAGCATTTTAACTTCAAGTGCTGAAGGGAATCGAACCAAAGGTAGGAAGATTACTGCCGTATATTCTAAACATAGTTACCATCCCCCTTTATTTTAGATTCGGACAAACCCGTTTGCAGAAGGTCTCTGAGAACGAGCCTCGTATAATAATTTTAAACCCATTAAAAGCCATAGTCCCCCACAACGCTTTTCTATATCGACCACTTTCCCATTTGCATTAATAAATAGGACCTGTTCGCCGAAATCATACCAAAACCCCGATATTTAGGAGTAAGTCAAGATCGAATAAATTATATATTAATGGATACTCTAGACGGCTGTACTCGCATAGAAGGAACTTTCCATTATCCCACGCCAACCTATGTTTTAAATAAAGGATCAGATAACTGTTCGGTCCGACTTTTCCAAGCAAATTCCCAAACCAATCTGACGACCTGTCATCGGGTCTTAAAACGAAACTTTTCCCCTGTGTTCCTTCGACATCGACACACTGTATAATATAGTGTACCGAACACCTTAACTTTGCTCCTCCGATGTGGGAGGAAGGAAGGAAACAAACATCAAGTGGAAATTTCTAAAACGGATTCGTTTCCCTTGCCAGAAGGTTGCAACGTTCACACAATCATAAAATGATTCCCTCGATATCCCTCTTCTCCGATCCTCGGAATCGTGCTTAAAATTAAAAGAATAAAGTGATGTGGTGTGAGGATAAATAAAAGAAATGTACCATAATATAGAAATAAAATTTGTGATAATTTATTAATCAACCTTTCCAGAATATAAACCTGGTAAACTTGGAAGGATGCACATCGACAACCTTCCAATTGAAATTTTGTGCTACCTGTTTAAATACCTAGCAGACTATAAGCTTATCCTGACACTTGTCTCAACAAAATGGCGAGACATACTTTTTACTGAATTGAACAGCAGGCACCTCGCATTTAGAGAACTTCCAACTCAACACCTTTGATTCATAATAGCCAATTATATCCCTCTACGTTTAAATATAGATAGCTTAGAGATTTCTATACCAATTGGTCGGTGCATCTTTGAAACGAGAGAGTTAAAGTCGCTGCAAAACTTCCGACAAATAAAGACCTTGCATTTAGATAAGGTGAAGTTCGTTTGTACTTCCGAAAAAACCTATGTTCGATTTTTGCAAGGCTTTCCCAAATTAAATAAATTAAGATTGTCAAATGACACGATACCCTCGGAATTTTTACGCAGCCTAATCTAGGTAAAAGATTTAAAATGTTTAATTTTGAATAGTGTCATATTTGTCGGGTACAATACAACTAAAAAATTGATCACGCGCATTCATGATCTTGATCAGTTGCATCGGGTGTATCTAGCACACTTGGCTCTTCACCCGAGAATAATAGCTTTTTTAAAAATTAACTTCGTCGAGAAAGATGCCACGACCAAAATAATAGATAAGAATAATTATTTCACGGGGCTGGGGCTGGTTTCCCGGACCCATAACGTTTAAAGAGGGCTTCGACCTATACAGCTTTCGAACGTTCTCCTCGATTAACCTACCTCGCCTAGCATTCCCTATTTCATTGAAATGCACCCAATCTTTTATAAAAACGCTCGGAACACTAAATTCTGACCACAGCTTTACGAATGGCACATTTTTCTGAGCACAAATCTCTTCTAGATTAATGTTAAAAAATATTGTTTTTGACGTAATTCTAAAATTTAAACCGTGCCTAGGGGTAATACATAGAACTAAAGACCTACCTGACTGCTTTTAGGGACTACTTAACCTCTTGTATCTCTTCAAATGGTCAGGCACTCTCTTATTGGGCCTATACTAGTCGTTGTCCCCTAACATCGCCACCAACATCGAGTGACGGGGGCAACATCAATCATATCTACTTCGTCTCTAATTCTGCCAACCCTGGCCACTGGTAGACAGACCCTCCTCCTCTTGGTTGGATTCCGTTCAACGAACTCCTTATCCATATGACGCACTAAGGAGTCCCCAATTAAAATCGTTTCCCTCTCGTTCACATCCCTATCCAACTGGGTGGAAGGGTTCGAAACCTCGCTAGAGGGGGGATTCCTATCACCTAACGTACTTGGCCTAGCTCTACCCTTAACTACTCTAAATCTCTCCCCGCCTACTAATCTCGGACCAACCTTTAACCCATTCCTCAACTCTGTCTATCCTTCCCGATAAGCTACATATACTAGAAACTAGGTTCCTAACCTCACTTTTCAACGTTAGTATAGGTTCGGCCTTCTTCAACTGTAAGCCTACCCTGCTCTCATCATGCGTTGCGATTCTTTCCGTCACCTCGCGTACACTACGTTTTAAATCAACTATCGGATAATATTCGTTTTAACGTCCCTTTCGTTTTCGATAGAAAGTTAATTTTTTGCTATTTTCAAACAAAACAAGAATGCTTTATTCTATACTAATTTTGGCGGAAATTCCTATTTATCGAGATATTTATTTTCGAAATTAAATTTTGGCGCCATTATTCACTAGTCAAACCATCTCGTCCAGTGACGTATGTAGTCATGTTATTATCATTAGCCAATCAGTGGCTGCCCCATTGTCACATGATTCTCCCGCAAGGGTCCGGCGGCTGAAATTTGAATTGAACAGTCGCTTTAGAATAGCTGTCTGTGGTGGAAGCTCTCAGTCCGAGTGGGACGTCATCTATGCTTAGGTTAGGTTAGCGGTAATACTTACCTTTCTGGGTCCCAAATTCATTACGGGGTACTCATGCCCGTTTAGGTTAATTGAATGCCCCGTTAGGTCAACTGTATGCCCTTGACAATTGGTTAGATTAAGTTGTGTTATTTTCGTTAGTTTTAACTGTAAGCTCTTGAAGATTGGTTAGGTGAGGTTACTTTTTCCGTAAATATTAATGATCAATATAGGTTTCTCTGATGTATTTCATGCAGGAAAGATTCGTTTTAACTGCCCTCTCGTTTTTGACACGAAAACATTTTTCCGGTGCATTTTTGTGTATTTTCTTGAAATCTGAACTTCATTCTCCAGTAAAAATCGTCATTTTTGGTCCGTTTGGAGAATATGTCAGATCGTCATTTCCTCAAAAATGGAGATTTTCCAGAGGAAATGAAGGTCAGATTTGAACAAAATACACCAGAAAAATATGTTTTCGTCTCGAAAACGAGGGGGCAGTTAAAACGAATCTTTACCGAATTATCTCTTCGCTTAACTCGCAAAAGAAACAAACCGATCCTCGGTAATCACCATAGGACCGCCGGTGTAATTTTTAAAATCAGTATACCACCGATTAACTCTACACCTAGCACACGACGCTTTCTGCGACGACATCGCGCAAATTAAGGTAGTTAACGTTTATAACCGTCACAAGTTTAAATTAAATTAAGCCGGCACGCTATGAAAACTTCTAAATCTCTAAAAAACACTAATATTCAGTTACTTAACTTTAACAATGAGAATATAAACGCAAGTATATAAAATTCAGAACTTTATCGGCAATATCCAAAAGTGGAAGCAATATCAGAGAGCCCAGGGAATGCGTCTGCTCAGTATGGAGTCTGGCTGATGAATGGACGACGACGATAGATTAGGTATAGTTTAAGTTAGTAAAATTAAGGTTTTTGTAGTTTGGAACCCAGGTAAAATTGTAGGTCCCCTCCGCCACCAAGGAGGACATGCACAATACACAATTACAAACACGGTTAGGTACAGCGGTGGGCAAAAAGTAATCGATTACAAATAAAAATTACTGATGTCTGCAAAGTAACTAAAAGTATAAAGTAGAAATTACTTCTCTGGCCTAATTATATTATAATTAAACTAGAGAAGTGCCCACCACTGGTTAGAGGGAGTAGGTATGAGTGGATCCTAGCGTCTTTGTTGATCTGAAACATAACAGCATTATAGCATATATACACACACACACACACATATATATACTCGTGCGTGTATATATATATTTTGTATATATATATATATACATATATATACATATATGTATATATACATTATCATGCTAACAGACATAGACAGTGGAGTAAACAGCAACAGTATAGGAACATCCTTTGCGGACGATACAAAGATCAGCAGAAAAATCAGCAATGCAAATGAAATGGAGGCCTTGCAGAGGGACACGAAGAAAATATACAAATGGTCAGGAGACAAAAATATGACTTTTAACATTGAGAAATTTCAGCTCTTGATATATGGTAGAAATGAGGAACTTAAACGGAATACATATCACCCTCCAGAGAGACAGGAATTTCAGAGAAGCACGAAAGCGGTCGACTTGGGGGTAATAATGACCGATGATGCAAAATTCGAGACACAAAATCAGATAGCGATAAACAAAGCAAAAATAGTCGCGCGACAGGTATTAAGAACGCTCAAAAGGAGGGACAAGACAATAATGAATCCCCTGTTGAGAACACTGATTATACCAAAGCTTGAATACGGTGGGAATATATTCGTTCTTAGAAGCACCCTAAACTTGTTTCGCGGGTGAAGGTCACAAACCAAATATCCGTAACGTTGTCTTGTAGCTTCTTTATAAACTTCCAAACACTCCTTTATGGAACAAAATATCATCTTGGTACTCGTTAAATATCGGCTGGTATGTCGAATAGCACCATATGACTTTATGCACAAAATTTGAGAACAGTTCCCCCTTATCTTTAATGATTTTAAGCATAAACACAATTTTACCACATCCTGTAGGGCCAGATATAATGCATGTGGAGGGGCTCGTGAACCTGGATTTTTATACAGAATCCATCTCTAACACGTCACACTCCTAAGTGGAACATTTACAAAATATAATAAAATTTTAAGTGATGCTCCTTATATTCTACAGTCTTGTTTTTCTTCATCTTCCCCAGAACCGTGCATGATTTCGAGGATGAAGTACTGCGCCAACAACATGTCCCAATCATAGACATTGCAGATGAGGTTGATCATACCGATGACAGTGTAGTTGTTGTTGAGGCTACAGACTGTACCATCAACCATGCTAGCGTTCCGGAACCCCAAACAACGCCCAATGTAGCACCCACACGCGACAATTCGAGGAGAAAGCGGGAGCATGACGACGTTTGCTGAATCGCCTTCCACGTCAGGTGTAAAGCGGGCCAGGAGTGCGTTGGTTGTTAGACCCACAGTAATAGAGCCCCACCCCTCTACGTCTTACGACACAGCCCCCGCAGTAGTTCCTTCTACAAATAAAACTATGGCCCCTTATTACTGTTCAATACCGTCTGTACCCTCCACAGCAGCATCTCATTCTGTAGACAGTAGCATAACATTCGAGCTGGTGCGCACCGTCACCCCCACCCAAGCCCTGAATAGAACTCAGTAAGTAGTCAGGGTCGATCCGCGAACTATGTATAGCAGCGGCGTTGAACACGGACTGCGACGTGTAATCGAACGTATTGTGGAGTTTGCCCTTCAGAACAGTGAGGGCCTAAAGCCAGGACGCGACTGTCCTTCTGGTTCGGATCAGATGACGGAGATATAGATGAGTTTTGGGTAGTAATACCCTACAGGCGCTTGGCTGCTGTGGATTTAGATTACAATTTGGGTCGCATATGGACATGATGAACAACTTCACGATAGATATACAGTAGACCACGTTTTCCGTGTTGCGGGACATACGGCCACACCTTATCCTCTTAACTTTGGCAGTTATCAAATATTCAGAAACCACACAAACCTCAATCGCGGTTGCGGCGTTATAGCAATAGTCTTGGCTCATATGTTTACTGTACTAAATACGGCTGCATATAATGTCTGGTTGCCGACGGTAGTGCAGCGTGCACGTAAACTGACCGCAGAGTGCAAGCTCGAGTTTGACTGTAATATGGAGCCTGAAGAGTTGAGAAGGGTAGAGCAGGAAATGAATGTTCGTATAGTTGTATTTGGGTTGGATGATCGTCGTGAGACTGTACGTTTTTAAAAGCAGTATGAGAGACCGTACTAGACCTCTACTTATTTTATAGCTGCCAGGGGCAACGTATCTCCCCATCCGCAATATAAGGGCTCTTTACGCGAGTTATGATAAAAGTCAAAATATGGCAGGCACCACGATTTGTGTAAGGGTTGCCTCGAGTTTGCGGATGATATACTGAAACATTGTAAGGATTGCGACGTGGTATGCGAGCATTGTAAAATCTCCAAGTGTGAAGGTCGTGTAGTTGAAGCTGAGAAAAGGGACTGTAATGTATGTAGACGCACATTTTTCAATAATATCTCCTTTAAATTCCACAAATCAAATGGTACGTGCAGGAAAACGACAATTTCCGAATGTGGCATGTTTCAGATGATGGATAATTGGGGGAAATTCTCGCATAAATGTGATGAAATTCACTGTTCTACATACCATGATAAATATAAGGCAGATGGCATAAAGCATGTATATTATATGAAAGATGGTAAGCCTAAAAATAAACCTTGTATAACTGTATACTACGATATAGAGACACACACGGATGCAGAAACCAAAGAGGTTATCCCACATCTACTGTAAGCCAGACGATCTGCAATGAGTGCATGAACGTCGTGTGTGATGAGTGCCTCAAATGTGGTAAACGAACAAAGTTTTTAAAACGAGCGCACACGACACCCCTGTGAAACTCTTTGTCTCGTATATTGTCAAGTCAGCGGATAAATTCAAAAAAATGACTGTTTATATTCTTGCTCATAACGACGCAAAATCCGATACACAATTCCTTTATAAGGAACTGCTTGAACACGAATCATCAGCGATATTTACAGGCGATCCCTTGAAAAGAAGAAACAAGCTTATACAGATGCAAATAAGAGGTAATGTTCAGTTTAAAGACACTTTATTATTCACATCTTGTAAATTAACTGAGCTATCCAAGGTGATTGGCGTAGCTGCCGAAGTTTCAAAAGGTATTTCCCTTACACTTTCCTCACTAGTAACACTTTAAATTACGTAGGACTACTACCCCACCAAACATTACTTTAACTATGCCAACATGAGTGATAGTGAGCGTGAAGATTTTGACCACTACTGCACAGTTTTAATGAAGATAATCCTTAAAATATAGCGGATGAATGTGAGCGTTATTGTGTGAATAACGTACGCGTACTTAGATTATGTTTCCAGGCCTCTAGAAGGATGTACATTGTCCGATTCAACTGCGACCCGCTACAAGCCGCAACCACGATCGCATCATTGTGTTGAACTGTGTTCAAGAACAACTTCATGCCTAAAGATACACTAGCCGTCATTCACAGAAACAACCCTTGCAGTTATGGGCATATGGATATTTACTGGTTCATACACCTGCAGCAGTAGACCGGCATATACATAAAACATGCCCGCAACAGGGGGGAAGTGGCCATTGAGGTTAATGGTCGTGTTTTTTGAGTGGATGGTCTAAGCGAAGACCGTGCCACTGGTGAGAAGACTGCATACTCCTTTAACGGTTTCTAGTGGCATGGTTGCCAACGTCCTGAGTGTGGAATCATAGGAGATATCCATGGTAGATCTCCTGCCAACAATCTCGCATGGACCCGCACCCGCGATCAACTTATAAGCTCCCGGTTCACTCACAAGGTCTTGTGGGAGCACGAATATGATGCACGGATGGATAGAGATGGACAGTACCTCGAAGAAAAAAACACCATCAAGCGTTCAATGGTGCTGGATCCTCTCAAATGCGACGATAGTTTGTTTGGCGTTCGTAAAAACCCCTTCAAACTATGCTTTCCACCTACGGAGGGCGTGAAACTCCATTACCACGACTTCTGTTCTTTATTCCCCTGCGTGATGAGGAACAATCCGTACCCCGTTGGTGCACCTGAAAAGCTGGTAGGCCCCGCCTTGCCTACCGTCGAAGAGTTATCAGATAATTTGAACGAGAACTATTTCGGGCTTTCTTTCGTAGATGTACTCCACTCTCGCGATTTATGGATGCCAATCTTACCCGTCGTTATAAATCACAAACTCATGTTCCCCCTGTGCGTGAAGTGCGCAGGTGAGAACATTGGAGCATGTAATCACACATCCAACCAGAGGAAGATCAGAGACGTATATAAAAGTCCTGAGCTGTCCTTTGCCTTTCATCACGGTTACGGAATATTGAAGATATCTGAGGTGTGGAGGTTTCAGAAGCCCCCCAACGTTTTCACACCATATAAATGAAGGATAAGGTAGAAGAATCAGGTACCCGCGAGAAGTTGAGACCGAAAATGAAAACTCGGCGTATATTCAACGCTACCGTGATCGTGAAGGGATACAACTTGAAAGGGACCAAATTGCGAAGAACCCTGGCAACCGTTTTAGTGCAAAGTTGTACCTAAATAGTCTTTAGAAGAAATTTGCTCAGAATACAGACATACAGACATACAGACATATAGACATACAGACAAAGTTATAACGAGGTGTGGGATTACTCCAACGCTCCCGATAAAGAGGTCATGGAGATCGTGAATGTAGGTAATATGTACATAATAAAGTACATTACCGAATTGGCTACAGATACATCACGTGTTACAAATATACCTGTAGCCAGTTTCACAACAGCATACGCCCGCATCAAATTTTGGAGTCTACTGCATTCTCTTGGTCGCAGGGTTCTGTACGCAGATACAGATAGTGTGATATTCACGGAGAGGGAAGGTGAATACAGGCCACCTGTTGGAGAATTCCTCGGAGAGTTCACTGACGAGATCAAGGATGAGTATGGAGGTAGCGCCCTCGCTGATTCTTTTGTCTCAACAGGCCCAAAAACTTTCCGGGTACGGGTGAGGGTAGGGGAGGAAATGAGATATATCGTGAAGGCGAAAGGCATCATGCTTAACCAGGCGAACCGGCGGATCGTCAACTTTGATTCGCTGAAGGAGCGAGTGAGCTTAGAAGATTAGGGTGACTAACCACCCCAGCTGACTGTAGGGACTCACAATTTTCGGGTACAGAAGCTGGGGGTCGTGATGGAACTTATGGGGACGAAAGTGTGTCGTAACACATATAGGAAATGCTACCAGGTGCCTGGCACTTACGATACTGTTCCCTTCGGATACCGCGAGGCGTGAATATTGCTGTCATGTTAGCGTATATTTACTTGTGGACGAAATTTTACAATTTATTTATTTTTCTATTTATTATATGTATTTGTTTCATCGGGTGTTTCATTTTCATCTTTTTGTGTGTGTGTGTGTGTGTGTGTGCGTGTGTGTGTGTGTGTGTACATGAAAAACTCTAAGTACCACCCACTGCATGTTGCTGCCCAATAAAAAGTTACGTTACTCACGCTGCTAATCGGGACATATCTCCTACCTGCGTACTCAGTTGACTTCCGCATGCCCTGGGTTTCAGACGTGTCCTTTTAACTGTTAAAGAATTCTCGCGTAGAAGAAAAAACGATGGCTTCCAATGATGTTGCATGCTCTACATTCCTGAAGTAGTACTCACTAAAGTCTACAGATGTGGTGAACACCCAAAGAATTTCTAGTCATCCCTCCTTTGATTCCTTTAAGATCACATTAATTCGTGCGAAGCATGAGGAGCATGATGTCCACATACTCTATGGTTATTCCGGCGAGTGCATTGCGGGGTTTCGGGGTACAAACGATGTAATGGATTATACTGCAAGATTAAACTGCATTAGAGCGCTCATATACCACGAAGTGAAAGAACCCACGCTTGCAGAAGAGAAGCAAAGGATCTGGGTTGTGAACCTTGTTGATAATTGGTGTGACAGGAGATATTACGACATGTTACATCACACCGAGTATGCGTACACTTGGGCTGTGACTGTAAATCTTGTGATTATGGAGGACAGTTTGAAATATTTCTACCAACACATCCATGTATATTATGACGAGGTGCGCATTGGAGTTGTAGCTAAAGGCTTTTGCGAATTTTTAGTAGTTTCGGGATAAGTATAGTTTGTCCAGCCAAAAGAACAAGTATGGACACATGTTTCTTTCAAATAGATCGCCGGAGTGTTAATAAAATGTGCATAGTTCGAGAAAGTACAATAGTGAATACCCCTGAACGTAGATGTATGGTACGCATTCCGGGGAGTGGGTGTGATAAAACATTAAAACCGATATTGCTTCATGTATCGCAGATGGAAAAACTCTCTAAACACCTACCCAGTATAATGTGGTACAAATATTCGGATGATCCGTGCAGCGAATATTTCATGTTGGAACAATCTCGTACACGAATCACTAACGCCTGGATTCGTTCATGACGCAACCACGTTTGACTCATACCCACCCCACACCTCCCTCCACCCCATCCACCCGCACGGCCCCTCCGCGTCCAAAAACAACGCGCAGGCTGCTCATAGTCGCCTCAGAGCTTGACCCGTCTGGACGTCCTCACCTCGCAGGATCAGAAGAAATATATTAAAAGATGGAGCTTCCGTTGTGCAACATCCTCAACGCAGTATACGACATATCCGTGTAAATCTGTGCGTGTATTCAGGCGTAATAGACGCGTAACACATATTCAGACTCTGGTAGACGCAATATTATTTATTTAACTGTTGAAGAGATGGATAGAATCTTCGTGTTGGTTGAGAAGTGGGGCGAGGACGGTTACAACATACCTGCAAGTGTAGGCTCAAAAAGAGAGCAGATTAGCGATGCGCACTCATACGCCATTATTTGTACGCTATCCGTAAATCGTGATACAAAACAACCCTGCGTTGATATACGGTTGATATGGAAGAATGCTGCTGCCAATAACACCCTTATCCCCACACGAAGCCGTTTCATTCTCGACAGAATGTTTGAAGTCGTCGGCTTCCGTAAACTGAAACCTATATTAGACGCCCGCGCTGCTGATATGCGTTATTTTGACAAGGTGCTCGAATACGCGTACACCGTCCTGCGCGATGATTTTATCAAGTGTAAGACCAAACAAGGCGAGAATGGTTCGGAACTGGCTGCGTATTTAGAAGGTACAGACTCTTCGAAATATCATGAACTTTGGTGCAAAAGGTTAGAACGGTACACGGCTGAACTCACCTTCACTGTTCACCCTGAAAAATTATTTCTTTATATAAGACACAGTTGTCGGCACGATTTAGAAACGTACTTCAATTGTCGATATGAGTTGTAAAGAAGAATTTAGTGTTGAAAAGGTCAGCGTTGAAAGAATAAACAACCGTTTGGAAAGGAGTGATGTTGTAGCAAATGGTGATGTAGCAAACGATTGTATTCTATCCGCGTTTAACCCATTAAGGACTGAAGGTGCAAATTGCTAACGTTTCAAATACAAGCATTCATAACTTAACCCCACAAAAAATTCAGGGCTTAATGGGTTAAAGACGGTGATAGTTTGTCCCACAATCGTAAAGTGGGTACAAAAATAGTGTTAAATGAGTTGAAAGCCCTTTATATTGAATATAGACACCCGCATACTTTGAGTGGTGAAATAATGTTAAATCGCATTTATTGTGTAGTACAGAGAAATGAGGATGTAACTGTGGACTCGATCACGTGCGAGTTTACTATTTTATTTAACCCTAGAATGCATAACCCGGGCCTCTGAGGCCCGCTGGGTGTTATATTTATCCGGGTTACGCATTCTAGGGTTAAGCATTGTAGAACTTAAAGCATGTATTTCCATTTTTGATGCGTATATATATTAAACGTGTATTTTGTTGTATATAGAAATCTTCTAGACTAACTGCATTATTTTTTGTTTTAATGCATATATATATATATATATATATATATATGAAAATTATTTCACGAAAGTAACACGGGAAAATATTAAAACCCACAAACCTGGCAACCCTATGCGCCCTATTATTAGCTCGGTGGGCTATATTACCTCTAAACTCTCCAAATGGCTTGTCAAAGTCTTGTCCCCCATTCTCGGAACTATCTCTGATTCACATGTAAAAAATTTCATGGATCTTACTGAAAAATTGAATAATGTACTTACTGAAACCAACGATAGATTGATCAGTTTTGACGTTTGTTCATTGTTTGCAAAAGTGCCGATTGACGATATGCTTGACTTTCTCTCCCGAGAATTATATAAGTATGAACTGCCACTACCTGCACACATCGTTTTGGAACTTATATATATACACACACATCGTTTTGGAACTTATATATATATATATATATATATATACACATTTTTTTCTGTGACCTATATATAGTCTCGAACTCTTTATTTACTTCAGTGTTCCTGAGGATGTCATTAGACGAAAGCGCTTGAACACCATTCTGTGTTTCCTTTCCTTCGTTGTTTTATTAATTGTATATATATATATAATATATATATATATATATATATATATATAGATATATATATATATATTTTAAGTGTGGTAGAAACCGTCCTTAATCTACGTATTTCCATTATTGATGCGTACATATACAGTTTATATATATATATATATATATTATATATATATATATATATATATATATATTAAACATGTGCTGTGTATTTTGTTGTATATAGAATTCTTCTGTACTATCTGTGTTATTTTTGATACGTATAACACCATTTATTCATGTTTTGCATCTAATGCATTTCTCCTATACTGCTGTGATATTTTCATGTAAATATATATAATTCTTATTATCACTGTTTTTGCACCTAATGTATATACATATTTTGTATTTCAATATACGAGGGCCACTCAATATATTTTGCCCCACCTTTTTTTTTCTTTCCAAGTTTCCTTCTAAGTACCAGAAATTTTGTACACAAGTAGTTACATACCTTTTTTTTTACAAGTTTTTATTTTCCCACATAGTCTCCATCCTTTTCTACGGCTTCCCTCCACCTCGAAACAAGCGCCTTTATTCCTTGCTGGTAAAACTCCGATGGGTTCCGCTAGAGTCACCTCTTAACCTCCTCAACAACCTCATCGTCACTGTGAAACTTTCTTCCACGAATAGCATCCTTCATTTTCCCAAACAAATTGAAATCTGAAGGTACCAGATCCGGGCTGTATGGAGGGTGGGGTAACACAGTGAAGCGCATTTTTGTGATGGCCTCTCTTGTTTGCAAACTGTTATGTGGACTTGCGTCATCATACTGTCCACCAGAATCACCACTTTTATGTCCCAGAAGATGGTGGCCATAACCTTTCGTGCAGTGGGAGCCATTTTGAACTTTTTCTTGCGTGATGCCACTCCATGGATTGGCGTTTTGTTTCAGGTTCAAAGTGGTATACCCAAGTCTCATCCCCAGTCACAATTCGTGAAAGGAAGTCATCCCCTTCTGTCTCGTATCGAACCAACGACTCAGAAGCAATTTCTCTTCTTTGGGCTTTGTGATCTTGAGTCAGTTCGCGAGGAACAAACCGTGAACACACTTTTGAGTATCCCAGTTGCTGAATTATCGTATTCACACTTCCTTCACTAATTCCTAGCTCGAGTGATGGCTCCTTGTATGTGACGCGCCGATTTGATCGAATGATGCTATTAGCACGTTGCAGAGTGTGAGATGTCACAGCCGATGACGGGCGACCGCTACGTGACTCATCATCGAGGATGGCTCTCCCTCTATCCGATGATTTCACACGTTTAGACCAGTCTCCAACTGTGCTTCGATCAACAATAGCATCTCCGTAAACGTTTTGTAGATGATTGTGAATATTTCCAACTGTTTCCTTCTCTGCGATTAAGAACTCGATAACAGCTCTCTGTTTACGACGCACATCACTGTCAGACACCATTTTCGAAACTGCGTTAACCATCGGTTTTATACAATGGCATTTAAAAACGGTTTTATACAAGGAGGGGAGGTTCAAACTGGAAAAATCCGGTTATATGAAGCGCAGAAAGTTCAAACTTACGACCCAAAAGACATTTCAGCCCCATGGCCTAATATTTAGCTAAGAAAAAAGGGTGGGAAAATATATTGAGTGCCCCTAGTATATTAAATAGTGAGAACGCTGTAGCTGTCTTTTATTTACAACATTTAAACAAACATCCATGGAAATGAAGGGCATATATATATATATATATATATATATTATACAGTATATATATGTGTGTATGTGTGTGTGTGTGTGTGTGTGTGCTTGAGTTATAGCGACGTTAATTCACAATTAAATGCCCGTAAATAACTGGGTACGCCCTATACGACAGGCAGAGAGGTGAACGGTTGCCTTCTAAGCCTGATGTCTGGGATTCTGAAGACACCATTATGCGATGCTCCATTAGGGCATATCTTACTCTGGGTTCAGGGTTGAAATTTTGGAAAACCAAAGTGGCTAATATGTATTCCTATGTAAAAATTAATTCTAAGATGGGTTTATTATTTGCAACTTTTCCGAAAAATCTCATTTTCATGGTCAAAATCGCGATTTTCTGATTTGAAGGCTGCCTAACGCAGCCTCAGGGCACCCAAACCAAAGCGCGCAGCTGTTCTGCATATGATTTAGTCTAAAAGCTGCTTTTCTGACCTCATCCTTGCTTTCTTGCGTGTTTCAACACCTCTGAGTACTGGAAAAATGTTTAGATTTCACGTAAAACTTAAGAATTTTAAGTTTTTCTTCAAAGAATAGGCGCGGCTCACCAGCTTTACTCTGATCGAGTAGTGGGAGACTTTGCCACCTCCACGTGTAGGTTTCTACGCCTGTTCTTCCTGGATCCCTGAAAAGCGTGGCCTCATAAGATCTTATATTATGATCTTATGAGGACTTTCAGCTCTTATGAGCATTAACGATGGCTTCAGCCTCTTCATCAGCCACTCCAACCTGAAAAGCTCTTAAGTATGTCCTGCTTCGATCTGAACACTGGATGCATTAATCGATGGTCTATGTTGGCTCTCACCCACCCATCTCTCCTCTCGTGACCGTACACAGCTTGGGAAGCAGTTGAGACTTCCTGTACAGCTCTCTCGCAGGACTGAGTATGAACAGAGAAAGCGTCCACTTTCAGTGGAGTTTTCCAGAGACCCTCGAGCTCAGTCAAGGTCATCTTGGAGGTGAAAATAGGCTCGTAAATATTCTCTGATTCTAAGTTCATGAGATCCTCAGGTGAAGTGGCTTGCAGATTGACTTTGGGAGTTTTATGGGGTCTCACTGTCATATCACCAAAGTCTCTTCCTTCTCTGATCTTCTCTATCTGGCTCACAGCAAAAGCTCTCTGATGCTCATCCTCACTGCACAGGAATGAAGCCAGGATGTTCTCAGGATGTGCGTGGTAAGCTTCTCTTATCACTGCAGCAGATATAATGTTCCTGACCTCGGTAGTCTGTTTCCTCAGCAGCCTCAGGCTTGAAAAAACGTGTGCAGGACCAAAGTTGAGGTGGTGCTTCACTTTGATATCGTAGTACATTTTGAAGTAGAAGTTAAGGCAAAACTTCACGAGGACCTCGAGCCTCCTCAACACCTCCCCCTTCAGTCCGTGCTCCCTCATCCAAAACAGCAAGATGGCCTGTGCAGTAGTGAGCCACCTGGATTGGTTCAGAGGTCCGCACTTGAGACCAGCCAACTGTGGACTGAGACTTCCAGACTTGATGGCTTTGATCAGAAGAAAGTATCTCAGGGGGAGCTCGTTCACATGGAACTGACAGATCATCCAGTGGCACTTGCGACCCAGCATCTTCTCCAACAGGGCTATGGCGCCTCCAGACCACTCCGTGTTGGTGTTGGTAGAGTTTCCTCCAATCATTACAAGGCTCTCGTCAGCTCCGTGATCCAGAAGCCACTCATGCAGGCCCTGAGCGATCTTATGAGCAGGCTGTTCTCCTTCCTCAGGTTCCTCGGGAGTGAAATGGAAGAGGTACTTTCCTTGAGGCTTCCACGTGATAGTGTAATGCTCCTCGATCACTTTGCCAGGATGAAATCTCCCTGTCACTTCGTCATATTTCAACACCTTTGTGTTCCTATCCTGCTTGCCATCAAAGCAGGGCCGGATTAAGACCTTTAGAGGCCCTAAGCACTTAAAAGATTTTGGTGCCCCATATATATGTAATTCAAAATATAAACAAAAATAAACCATAAAATAAAATGTTGTTGTTCACTACAAATTCAAACAATGAAAAAAAATAAATACTATATATGAATATATATATAATTCAGTTTTCAACAGCTTATAGGCTATAAGCCGCGATAATAGTATAATAAATCCATGGTAAATCCGACAATGGAAAATTTCTGTGGTGCCCCCCTTCCCTTGATGCCCTAAGCACGGGCTTATTTTGCTTAATGGTTAATCCGGCCCTGCATCAAAGAATATCCCAGAGATCTTCTCCTCCTCTGACCTCTGCGTGAGAGCTTCAACTGATGAGGCCATTACTTCCTCCTTGGCCCTCCAGACTTTCATGTCATCTATGCCCAAGTAAGCTTTGTCTTTGGAAAGATGACCGGCCTTGATGAGGTCGTTCAGGAAGCCAGTGGCAACTGCAGCTGCCGGAACATTTGCCACCCTGTACCTCAAAGCTGCTGAAGCTGTCCCTTGGATCTTCATGTAGTTTCGTGTAGCAGAAGTTGGAGTTTTGGCAGGTACTTCAGCGGGAACGTCCATAGGAGCTTCAGTAGCCTCAGCATTGCCAGAGGCTTCTTTTGCAGCTTCTTCCAAGTTTGGCTCTTCGTCTTCCTCAAAGTCTTTCATGAGAAGCTCCTCATTAGTAGCCTCCTCTTTCTTCTTCCTCTTCACAACAGAAGCTTCTTCAGCCTCCTTCCTCTTCGCTGCTTTGATCTGTCTCCTGCTGTCTTCGAAGTCTACAGAAGACATCTGGATTCCTGAAGCTTCGGAAGTCCTCACTCTCTGGTAGTACAGCCACTGAAGGTCCAGTTTAGGAATCTTCACCTTCAAAGGACAGTTAGAGTCCTCCTTGAGGGAGGGAGCATCCTGAGCATCCACTCCCCTCTGAGCCGCACAAGAAGATCTGATACTTGCAAATGCAGACTTCACAGAGTTTATCCAGATCAGCCATCCTCTTCTCCTGGGTAGCAAACTTCACTCTCCCGTTCACAACGTCTGTCATCTCCTTCCATTTCAACAAGATCTTATATGAGAGCGATTTTTCCGTGATTGTCACAGGCGGGTAGAACTTTACATTCGACTTCCTCCACTGAGTCATCACGAGTGGAGGCAGCTCGTCAGTCATCTCTCGGATAGGGTATTTAGACCTTTGGATGTCATGAATGAGGAACTTTTCCTCCTGCAGACGAATCCCTCTCGGAAGAACGGCCCTCCAAGTCGGCACCTCGCTGGGAATGAACTCCTTCCCCGGGCCCACAATATCCTAGAGCTTTGAACCTGACATTTTCCTGGTTTTGGGGGCAGATTCGGCCATCACGTCTAGTCGTTGCTTATTCTCGCTCTTGTCCAATCTGTAACAAATTCATATCAGTATGTTGTGTTCTTTCGCCATAAATATAGACAAGGAATATAAATTTTGGTTATAATCATGGTTACCAATCGGCATTTGTAATTACCAAATTAACCTAAATTTAGTAATGAATATTTATTTTGGTAATAGAAAACTGAATTTGGCATTGCAAATTTAATTTAAAATTAGTAATAATGGTGTAACATAAGCTTAACCCTTTGTCATTCAGTACCATTTAATTTTAGCGTAGGTTAATTTTTTTACTTGAAACATGCACGGGAGGTATATATATGTAAGCATTTTTAGCAATCATTTTTTGTAAGAACATTTCTAAATGAAATAATTTACGGTATGTGTCCATTAGTCAACAAAGGTCCAATAAGGTAATTAGTGGGTGGTAGTTAGTACTCTCTCTCTCTCTCTCTCTCTCTCTCTCTCTCTCTCTCTATATATATTATATATATATATATATATATATATATATATATATATATATATATATATGTGTATATATATATGTGTGTGTGTGTGTGTGTGTACATATGTATATAAACAATCGTATTGAAAAATTCATTTCATGTATCCAGTTGAACCTACGTGTTATCATAGACAGAAATTTACCCTATGAAAACTTTGTGTCCATTTCGAAACGAACTTTGAATAAAGTCTTTTCTTCACAGTTATTAAAAATATTACTTAAACAAAGTAAACAGGGAGCTTCCTTAATAATTCTAGAATGAAATTATAGTCAAAACAAATATAATAATGGTGATTAAATTTAGGAAAATTACAAAAAAAAACTACCGAAAAAAATGGCGTCCACTCACTTCTACTTCACAATCATAACTGGCGTAATTATTCACAGCCATCTATTGAGAGAATGTTGAACTTCGCCTTCTGCGTCCAAAGGGTTACAAAGATTCAAATGGAGTAGATTTTTATTCTTATGTATGTGTGTATTAAACATGTGTAAGAGTTAAGCAAAGTTAATGTGTCTAAATGGCAACAAATTACACCAAAGGGTTAAAAATATGAGGTTGTGTTCAATTGAATATTCGATATTTTGACAGAACAGAAAACTGCAATTTGATCATGATAACATGATTTTCGGGAAAAGTTGTAGAAAAGAAACCCCTCTTAGAATTAAATTTTACATAAAAATACATATTAGCGAGAGTGAAATTCGGATTCGAAAACGTATGATATGCCCTAAATTGCTCCATGGCTACGAACGGATGGATCTTCTGTCTCTCCTTGTGTTTAGGCTACCCACACACCCAAATGCATATATATATATATATATATATATATATGAAAATTATTTCACGAAACTAACACATGAAAAATATTTACCGTATGATGAATAAAACCACGAAGGAAAGGAAACACAGAGTTGTGTTTCCTTTCCTTTGTGGTTTTATTCATCTTATATACAGGGCGTCCCAAAAAAATGTATACACACTTTAAATACTTATAAAGGCAGTGTTTATTAAAATACATTTCATTTTCAAAATGTAATAGAATCTACAGACATTATTTAATTGTTTTGTCAACGCCTGTTTTCAAACTGACGTCCGTTCTGGTCCAGGCACTGCTGATAACGCGAAGCAATGGAATCGCAAACATCACGAAACATTTCGTTTGGTATTTGTGTGCATTCTCGTTCAATGGCTGCTCTCAATTCAGCGACTGTTGCAGGTTTTATAGCGTAGACTTTGTCTTTTAAGTATCCCCATAAAAAAAAGTCTAGTGGTGTGAGGTCTGGTGAACGCGGAGGGTATTCTACGAAACCTCTTCGTCCAATCCACATCCACATCGTGCCAAGTACCACTCGCAATACTCCACTCTTCGGTCCGGATCATCTTCATTAATCGCATGGACTAATCTTGGAATGTAACTTTTCCATTGACAGCGCTTCAAAATGCGTTGGACAGACGATTCTGAAATTCCTACCTCACGACTCGCTTGCCGCACAGATTTTCTTGGACTTTGGTGATACGTTTCCAGTACTCTTTCTTGCTTTGTGGGGCTTGTCGATGTCCGTGGTCTTCCGGAACGCTTCTTGTGGACATTCTGAACAGTTCCATCGGCTTCAAACTTATCTCTAATTCGAGTGATGGTAAGTCGCGTTGGTGGATCTGCTTGAAACTCCCTCCTAAACTGTCTTTGCACTTCAACTGCGTTTTCACACTACCAGTAGCATTTTAGAATGAATTTCCTTTGTTCAAAGCTTAGTCTGACTGCCATTATTAATTCTAATGGGTTTAACTTGGAAAGAAAGAAACATCAATTGAGCTATCAGCTGTTAAAGTGAGTATACATTTTTTTGGGACGCCCTGTATATATATATATATATATATTTATACTTTTGTGGGCCTGAGCTGCTTTAGGTTAGGATACCCCTTGGGATTCACATACATACTAGGTTAGGTTAAACCTTGGAGTTCAGCTTAGTGGCTTAAGGTAGGTTAGTGGTTAAGAAGCTGGGCTGGTGGTGGGGTTTGGTCCGGATTCTACGTTAAACTATAATTAAATTATAATGTTATAATGTTTCAGACCAACAAAGACCCTAGGATCCACTCATGGCTGGTCTACCTAACTGTGTTCGTAATTGTGTATTGTGCATGTCCTCCGTGGTGGCGGAGGAGACCTACAATTTTACGTGGGTTACGAACCTTATTTTTACTACCTTAAACTATACTCAATCTATCAACATATACGTCTAATCGATTTTTAAACATGTTTATAGACGTGCTACTAATTACTTCTATCGGCAAGCTATTCGACCTATTTATTATTCTATGCGTAAAAAAGTTTTTGGCAACTGCTGTCTCAAACCTTCTACTTGTCAACTTACACCCGTTATTTCTAGTCCTATTATATTGAGATATTTCGAAAAAGCTATCTCTATCTACGTTATCGAATGCATTCATAATTTTGAAAACCTAGATTAGATCACCCCTTAGCCTCCTAGTCTCGAGTGTAGTCAATTTTAACTCCTCAAACCTATCCTCGGACGATTTCAATCCAAGCGACGGAATATCTTTTCGCATATGCGGATTCCAAAATTGGATTGCGTACTCCAAATGGGGTCTAACTAATGATTTATAAAGAGGAACTATAATATCGCGCGATTTGTACTCATAATTCCGAGCTATAAAACCTAACATTTTGTTCGCTTTATTGACCGCTGCTGTACTTTGTTTCGCTACTTTTAAATCACCAGTGACTATAACTCCCAAATCTTTTTCCTGCTCTACGCTTGCTAACTCCTTCCCTGACATACTATACGCAAAATTACCGTTACGCGAACCTATATGTAAAATTTTGCACTTATCGACGTTAAATCTCATTTGCCATGTGACTGACCAATCAACGATTTTATTCAGAGCTTCCTGGATTTTACCTCTATCTTCGTCATTAATCGCCCTACCACCCAGCTTCGTGTCATCCGCAAACTTTGAAGCTGTACTGACTAGGCCGACATCTAAATCGTTAATATATATAAGAAAAAGCAAGGGGCCCAATACAGAACCCTGAGGAACGCCGCTCACTACATTAGCCCAACACGACTCCGCTCCATCAACGACCACCCTCTGTTTCCTACCTCGCACCCACTCTTCTATCCAATTTATTACTACACCCTTGATTCCATGAGCTTTAGTTTTCTCAATGAGTCTTTTGTGCGGTACGGTGTCAAACGCTTTTTGAAAATCTAAATACACTACATCAACCGCCTGATGTCTATCGTAAACGTCAACCACGCTTTGAAAAAATTCTATAAGATTAGTTAAGCAAGATTTGTTTCGCCTATAACCGTGCTGCGTATTTCTAACTAAGTTATGCAATTCTAAGTGTTCGACTATACGATCCCTTATTATTGATTCCAGTAGCTTACCTACAACAGACGTTAAACTGATTGGCGTATAATTTCCCGCCGCAACTTTATCGCCTTTCTTAAAGACAGGTGTTACGTTTGCTAACTTGAAATTATCTGGTACGCACCCCTCAGAAATAGACGCATTAAAAATCTTTGTTAGTGGCACAACAATGCCGGTGATTTACCCATTTTCATTTTATCAGTATAACGCATTAACTCCCCTTCACTAACCACAATATTATCAAAAATATTACTATTATCAAAAGGTATTATGTCTATGACCGTAGGGATATTCGTTATATCTTCTATAGTAAAAACTGACGTAAAAAATTCGTTTATCAAGATAGCCATTTCCTTGTTTTCAGAAACTAGCTTTCCGTTAACATTTTCAACGGCCCCAAGACACTTTTTACTGGATTTCTATTGTTGACGTATTGAAAGAATCGCTTGGTGTTTTCTTTACCGTCACGAGCTATGGAGATTTCAAATTCGCGCTTGGACTTTTTTATTACACTTTTCGCTTCACGTCCTACAGATATGTATGATAGTTGTTTCGTAACCACAAATTGTCTTTGTCGCACTTATGTAGCTTATAAGCCCTATCTCTACTCTTTATAATGTCTCCTACTCTAGAAGTAAACCACAAGGGCTTGTTGTTTACTTTCGCACGCTTAATTTTGTACGGTACACATTTCTCATTTATAATCCTAAATACTGTTTCAAACGATTCCCACATTAGTTTTGCGTTGGAGATCCCCATTACGTTTTCCCAATTGACGTGTGACAAATCATTTCTAAATTTACAAAAGTCTGCATGTTGTAAGTTAGGAATTTTAGTCGAGTTAGCTGGTTTCGAGTGACTAACTGAGAGGACAAACTCTACCATATTTTGATCGCTATTGCTTAACGGTTCTATTACTTGAAGATCCGTGATTAGCCTACCATCCGTAGTTATTACTAAATCTAAAATACTATCCAAACTCGTAGGTTCCCCAACCTTTTGAATAAGAAAGCTATCCTCGAGAAAATTAACTAAACGATTACTTTCTGCGTCTCCCTGCATTGTATCGTACTTCACGTTGGCGCAATTAAAGTCACCCATAACTGAGGCCTGCTCACTACCTATTATTCTCTTTAGTTCACGATATAACGCTTCGTCCGTATCAGCTGTTTGATTAGGGGGCATATATATAACCGCAACAAGAAGTTTGAAATCGTTCAATTTAAGTTCTGCTACAGTCGAATCAATCGGTTCTGGAATTGTGTGCTTTACTTATATAACGTTCGCAATATTATCTTTGATATACAACGTAACACCGCCTCTTCGCCTACCTATTCTGTTTTTAACAAAAAGTCTATAACCTCTAAGTTGATACTCCTCTACAAAGTCACGTGTTTCAGTGCTAAGCCACGATTCATTTATCGCAATTAAATCATAGTCTTTACAAGCAATTAAAGAAAAAAAAATCGTTTATTTTATTTCGTAGGCTACGAGCATTTAAGGATAGAACCTTCAAATTGTTTGTAATTGCGACAGCTTCGCAATATTTAATATAAAATATAATTTCTAAATCTTGAAACGTCGTACTGTATAATACAGGGTGTACATAAAGTCAGGATCTATTTTTGTGAAGCACTTGGAAATTATATGGAATTCAATCATAAAATGATAAAGTGGTAACATTTATTAAATAATTAAGAGTAGGCTTCGACGTGACGCCCATCAGTATCCCCGCACAGCTCAAATCGTTCCGCAGCATTTCTAAACACATTCTGGAGCATTTGCGGTGTTATGTTATCTGCAGCAGTTCGTATACGTGTACGTAAGTTTTCAAGACTCGTAATCTTCGTCTGATAGACGTGCGATTTGATAAAGCCCCATGCAAAGAAATCTAAAGGGGTTAAATCTGGTGATCTCGCTGGCCAAGGTCTGTTGCTTCCGCGTCCGATCCAGCGATTTGGAAAACGTCCATTTAGATAATCCTGAACAATTTTGGCATAGTGACAAGGAGCACCATCATGTTGATAGACTACGGTACTAACAATCCTATCCCCAATCAGCTGAGGTTCAAGGAATTGCTGCAACATGTCCAGATAAATAAGCCCCGTAACTGTAGCTTCAGCAAAGAAAAAAGGACCATAAACCTTAGATTTTGTTAAACCCATCCAGACATTAACTTTAGGTGAGTCTCTTTCCCAATTTTGGACGAAATCATTCGGTCTTTCATCTGCCCAAATTCGACAGTTATGGCGATTTACTTTTCCACACGTATGGAAAGTGGCTTCATCACTAAAGATAATGTTGTCCATTAAATTATCACTCCAGATTTGTTCTACGAGATCAGCACACACAGCACTTCGTCGAGGGAAATCTTCCTCATGTAAATCATGTAAAACATGCAAATGATAGCTTTCCTTCTGCAAATTAACTCTCAGAATTTTGTGCACAGATGACGTCGGGAGGCCGAGTCTGTGTGATGCAGCACGAACGGACGTACGTGGCTCCTCAGTGATAATTCCCCGTACTGCATTCACGGTAAGATCTGACATACACGGTCGTCCTGATCTTGCTTCATCATTTACAGATCCCGTTCGTTTAAATTTGTTCACCAATTTTCGTATTGTCTTGTCTATTGGCCCCGGCTTATGAAATCTCCTTCTAAACTTCTCTCTGATGTCATTGTATTTCTTTCCCTCGATTCGTCAAATTACTATTGCCACACGCTCTTCTGTATTCATTCTAAGGGCTTCTGAAAAGAAAAATAGAAAAAAATAATTATTTCACAAAAATAGATCCTGACTTTATGTACACCCTGTATATATACTCTATATATTGTGTGTGTGTGTGTGTGTGTGTGTGTGTGTGTGTGTATGTGTGTGTGTGTGAGAAAGAGAGAGAAAACATCGGTAGGGGAGACCGGAGCTCGTTGAGGCATTTTTTAAGAATTCATTTTTTTTATATTAAATAACTTAATGGAGAAAAACAAATCTATAGCCCTTTTCTTAATTGTATAAGTACAATAGAAATTGAAATTATTAGGAGATACTCTATGAAATAGCAAAAAAGGCTGTCTGAAAAATGTCACATTTAGCCACGGAACCTGGACAGGTTGAGACGCAAATTTGGGCAACTTGAGGCAGTACATTTTTAACTTAATGATGCATTCTCAAATTTACATTTATTTAACAACAAATTATTCCACCTTGCACTATAACAAACTGTATTTTTAACAGTGATGAAAATGAGAAGGAACTGACATAAATCCAGTAAACCAGTCTGCACCTGCCATTTCTGCATCAGCCCACATGGTAGGAAACTTAACGTTGTGGTGCACTGTACACTGGTATGCAAGTTTACGTTCTTCTTTGGAACACAGTCCGTAATACAGTTCATTTGCCTGCATCGAATACTTACTCAAGATATTTTCTTGGGTTTTCGTAAAAACACGACGAGGTTGTTTGTAACTTAGTTGGGGGAGGGCATGTCAGTTGTTTCCCTGATGTAACTTCATCGCGATAAGTTTCACTTTTTTTACATAGCGTCGTAGTGTTGATTTATCAATCTTGCAGTCATCCACCACAGAACGCAATGACCTCTTCTCATCTATTACATCTATTAGGAGATTGTAGACACCAATCGACCAAAAAAGTACTCCGGAGCAGGAGTACTCCTGTTAGGCAGGAGACAGGAAGTGCTGGAACCCCCGTTTCTCCTGTCAATGTCCTCCTTCACTGATCTCTTTCCGTATCTTAGCTACCCTGTGAGCAGTCCAGCTTGCTCTCAAACACGTTTCTCCCTCTATTCCTCACTACACATACATGCATCTTACGCACTACACAATTTTTTTAAAATTTCTAAAAAAAATGCATCATTTAACCTTTTTGGCTCTCTCTCCTTCTTCTGTGGAGTGGTCACTTTGTGGGCGTTCGCACTTGGGCCCCTCCTTCCTACATAAAAAAGGTTGCCGTTTCCATAACATCACTGGGAACTGATCCTCGAGTCTTCTTCCTTTTGTAATTTCTCATCCTGAAGGAAAAGAGAATAAGACTGTCAATTATAATATGAACAAACAGATGCACATTAAAGCAAGCAATCAAATATACAATTAAATTAATGACTGGATTTAACTTTAACAAATATTAATTGAATTGCTTGGGGCAAGTTGAGACAGTCTCAACCTACCCCACTTGTTGTGTCTCAACTAACCCCCAAATGAGACGCCATTATAAACACAACCTACAAGTTCTATGCATGAGAGACATAGCTACATAACTTCCATGAATATCAGCACTTAGGTTTATATTATCCAATCATAAAATGGTCTATTAGTTCATATTGATAGTACAGAGATATGAGATATTTCAATCGAGGTTGATAGTTTACTCTAGCAGCAGAAAAATAAAAAAACTTACCTAATGAGGAAAGCCTGTCACATAGGACGCCAGAAGGAGGATAAGTGAAAGACGACTGTTGTGCGATGCGCCATATGACTTACATTGCCATCTGTTGCAAAACACTGCCGGTAGAGCCCTTGTCTCAACTTACCCGTGTCTCAACTAGCCCCGATCTCCCCTATTTAGAACAGGTGAACCCTAAATGAAAAGATTAGGGCCTGAAGAAAGCATAGTAATATTTATTACAAAAAAATATAATTTCATCCGACAAAATACTTTCTACATAGTATAATTTATTGACAAATATTTGTAGTTTACAATGTTTTGTTGAATATTATATCTTAGAATCCTGTGCATCTTATTTTAGAAATAAAAGGTATTAATGTTTTGTGTACTGACTCTACTGAGCCTACATGGAACTATTAAATACTGAATTGTATCTTAATTCATGAAAATATATAATCAAAATAAATAAATTTGTATTTAATGCATATCATATAAAATCATTATTATTATTCTTTAAAATATACCATCGGACAATATGTGGTACATTAAAAACTTTTAAAGCATACTACTGTTACCGTTCAAAACAGCCCTTTTCTTTAAACTTTTGTTAACAAAATTTGAAAACAGTATTTTTAAAGATTTATTATTTGTTTTACATCCATATAATTAGTTTTTCTTATCATGGAAGTTAAATGTATGATAAAGTTAATAATAGATAAGTACATGCTTAAAAGTAAATAAAAGCATTACAAAAACGTCTCCGTGGGTCTTTTCAGTTTTAAAATCTGTAAAAATTTTAAATAAAAACACTTTTCTAATGTAGTTTTATCCGAAAATTTCAAAAATAACATTCTTTTTTCGGAGAAACAAAAAACATTATAATAATTTGCCTTTAAAGTACTATTCTTTTTTTTTTTTTTAGAAAAAGCCTAGACTAGGCTTTTTCAACTGAAAAGTTAAAACAGAAAAGATCCGGTTGTTTTAGAACGGCCTCGGCACAAACGTGGAACATGTAAGAAAGCTATTTAAATTACGTTAGGTTAGGTTTGGTTGTGTTAGGTTAGGCTAGGTTTGGTTATTAGGTTAGGTGAAGTTAGGTTAGGTATAGTTAAGATTAGTTTGGTTTCTCATCTAGTTAACTTACCTTTCTTGAAAAGTTGTAATCAACCACAGTAGGATGACTCACATCAAGTTCATCTTTGCAAAATAGCGTACGCTACGCTTTCATTAGTACTCTGAACGCAAATTATTATAATATTTTTTCATTTCTCCAAAAAAAAATTTTATTTTTGAAATTAGTGGATAAAACACACTACAAAAGTGTATTTTTATTTAAAAATATTACAGTTCATAAAACTGAAAAGATCCCGTCTCCGCTGATATAGAAAAATTATTTTAACTAAAATTACTTTGATAATTTAAAAAAAAAAAATTTTAATATAAATATTTATTAAAAAGTTCTCTTTGCGTTAAATTCTTATCATGTTTCACGTATTTATTGTAGCAAAGTCAGTCAATATACAAAGACAAAAAGTGAAAAAGTGTATTAAATCATTTCTTGGCATCGCTGCAGATAGATTTTTTTCTCTTCCATCCTTTGAGAACGTGTCGGTGGTTCAACCATTGGCATCTGTGGTCACTCTTTTGGCGCTCTGCTGGTCCCTTGTGAGATGTGTAGGCCTTGGGGTCGGATCCCCAAACGAACAAAAAGAACTTGCTCTAAAACGGAGATGTCCGATCCACCCACTCGTCTTTCTTCCTTCTTTCTCCTGACTTTTCTCTTCCCGTTCATCCATTTTTTTCTTCTGTTCTATTTGATCGTTGATCAAAAGGCAAAGATGACAGCATAACTTCAGTGCGATAAAACTCTCTCTACTACCTACCTACCTACTACTTAGTATTTTTTGAGCGCTTACACGACTTCTTATTGGTCTATTAGACTTCAGTTTAAATCTATGTCACTGCAGGAGAGAAAAATCGTGATCTTTAACCACTGAAGCTCTTTTTGTTTTTATTTTATATTACTTTTGGGGGTATATACATATAAACCTTACCTTATGCCAGTTCCGAACAACAGTTCAGGACCAAACTGCGGTTGAAACCTTCTGCAGCATTTCACCTCAGTAGTATGGGCGCGAAATGTATGAGTGTAAATGCAATTCCAAATGTTGATCAATGTTGCAAGAGTGCCACCCCACCCACCTTGGTGACACCCCCACCCCCTTGTTGCCAATCCTCCCTTTGTTGCAAGGCACCCCACCCCCCTTTGTTGCAAGGCACCCCCAAAATGGGGCTGCAAGGGGTGATGCAACTTGGAGGCGGAGTTATCACCCAAGCTGAACCCCCCCAAAGGGGTATGCAACTTGAAGGCTGAGTTATCCCCTAAGCTGAACCCCCCAAAGGGAGACCTAACCTAAGAGAGAGAGAAAGGAAGAGAGGAGGGATGTTCGCCCGACAGCTGTTAGACGCATATGAGGTCTTCAGCCGTGCCGCCTCTCTCTTATAGGGCCCCTAATCAGCCAGGTGGCTTAATCAGCCAGTGCCTCCGGGCATCAGCCAGTGCCTCCGGGCATCAGCAGCCTGTGCTTCCGGGCATCAGTTGACACTGTGTACATGCGCGTCGCGCGACAGCGTTAAACGGTGGTGGGTTCGAACCCCGGCCCGGGCTTCGCTACCCAGGGTGCCCTAATGATCAGTAAAAAAATTGGGTTCGCGACCCACCCGGCCTTCGTTACCCAGGGTATCCTAATGACCCCGCAGGTCTAAGGTGGGGAGTAAAGCAAGTTGTACGGAAAAAATAAAATAAATAAATAAATGAACAATTCGTACGGAAAAATAAATCCAGAGTACCATAATGATACCCGTAGGTCTAAGGTGGGTGTAAATCAAATCGTACGGAAGAAAGAACAGCACCCTCGCCAGAAAAAGAAAATGGTAACCATGGTGATAGCCATGACCTAATGATCAGAAATAAATTGGGTTCGAGATTCGGAGCGATTGGTAACCATGGTGATAGCCATGGGGTGGTGTTCATCTATACGTGCGTCACGCGTTGCCACAGTGTACACACTGTTTATGTGCGTTAAAAGGAGCCGGGTTCGTGGCCCGGCCCGGTCTTCGCTATCCAGGGTATCCTAATGATACCCGTAGGTCTAAGGTGGGGCTTAAAACAATTTGTACATAAAAAATCGGGCTCGAGACCTGCACGGGTGCCAGCCAGAGAACAATTCGTACGGGGAGCTAAAACTTCGAACAAATCGGGAAAAAATGCCACCAGACCTCGTTATAGCAACATTCAGCATTTCGTTTATCTCTCTCTCTCTTTCTCTCTCTCTCTCTCTCAAACCCTGATGGACGAAGCCAATCTTATCTTCCAGCAATTTGAATACATGCGATAGAAGACCAGCCGTTCTGACTATATATATATATATATATATATATATATATATATATATAGTGTCCCAAAACCATGTATACATTTTTTAAAACTTATAACAGGCGAACCCACTGACGGATTCAGATGATTTTTATTTCTTTTTATAGGTAAAATATACAACATCGAAATAATAGATAGTTTAATTTGTTTTAAACACGTAAGTGTTCGAAATGTCGACCATTGACATTAATGCACCACTGCGCTCTTTGATTCACTGATTGGCAGACTTCAACAAAAATGTTTGTAGGGATATTTCTACACGCTTCTTCAACTGTGCTCTTTAGTTGTTCAAGTGATGTACAGTAGGTCTTCTACTGTATACTTCATTTTTCAAATGACCCCATAAAAAAAGTAAAGTGGGTTCAAATCTGGTGAACGTGGTGGATACTCGATACTACATTGTCGTCCGATCCACCGATAATGAAATGTTTCATCAAGGTAGTTCCTGACATCCTGATGGTAATGAGGAGGTGCTCCATCTTGTTGAAAGTAAATGTCCTCATCTCCGTATAACTGTCGAATTGCAGGAAAACCTTTTCCCCGAAGCATGTTGAGGTAGCTATGACCGGTAACTGTACCATCGAAAAAGAATGGACCAACCAAACCTTTGGAAGAAAAACCACACCAGACAGTTATACCCGGTAAATTTACATGTCGTTCCACATAAATGTGTGGATTTTCTTGTGACCAGTATGTGTAATTATGACGATTAATTATACCATTCAACTTAAATGTAGCCTCATCGGACCACACAATTTTGTCGGCAAATTGGCCATCTTCTGTGTTTTTTACTCGAAACCATTCACAAAACTGGATTCTGCGATCCGGATCATCCTCATTCAAGGCATGTAATAATCTCGGGATGTAAGATTTCCATTTAGCATTCTTCAGAATTCTGTGGACACTTGTCTTACTTTTCCCTGTTTCACGAGCACATTGTCTCACAGATTTTCTTGGTGTTCGGTTGAATACCTGTAGCACTTCATCAGAAGTGTTAGCATCTGTTGATATCTTTGGACGCCCAGTCGCTTGCTTGTACACATCATGCACAGTACCGTATACTTCAAATTTCTCACAGATACGTGAAATGGTAAGTTGAGTTGGAGGATTAGTTCCAAAATTGTCTCTCCACTGTTGTTGAACCTTTGATATCTTCTCAACTTTAAAATACGACTTTAGTATCCATTTTCGTTGCTGAAATGATAAGCGCACACTTCCATTTTCCATGTTTACTGTAGGCAGGCAAGGCTATTACTAATTTCGATTTTGTATCTCCTTAGGCTAGGCAAGGCTGTTAACAATTTCGCTGTTGTATCTCCTTAGGCTATAGGCTATAAAAAGAAATAAAAATCATCTGAATCTGTTAGTGGGTTCGCCTGTTATAAGTTTTTTAAAAATGTATACATGGTTTTGGGACACTCTTATATATATATATATATATACATTCAACTGCAAAGAACACGCAGTATAAATAACGTAAAGAACGACGCTTGTATAGGAGATATTCCGCGCAAGACGAGAAAGAAAGAACGGAACAAATGAAAAAATGAGGTAACCACCTGGGAATCGAACCCGGGATCTTCCGATTGCCGGTCAGACGCGATACCATTACACCATGGACCTCACCCTTCCAAACGCCGTAATACTTCTACATACTCGCAGAAACCAATGCCCCAAGGGGGCACCTCCCGCATGCCGTAACATTATATACATTCAACTGCAAAGAACACGCAGTATAAATAACGTAAAGAACGACGCTTGTATAGGAGATATTCCGCGCAAGACGAGAAAGAAAGAACGGAACAAATGAAAAAATGAGGTAACCACCTGGGAATCGAACCCGGGATCTTCCGATTGCCGGTCAGACGCGATACCATTACACCATGGACCTCACCCTTCCAAACGCCGTAATACTTCTACATACTCGCAGAAACCAATGCCCCAAGGGGGCACCTCCCGCATGCCGTAACATTATATACATCAACTGCAAAGAACACGCAGTATAAATAACGTAAAGAACGACGCTTGTATAGGAGATATTCCGCGCAAGACGAGAAAGAAAGAACGGAACAAATGAAAAAATGAGGTAACCACCTGGGAATCGAACCCGGATCTTCCGATTGCCGGTCAGACGCGATACCATTACACCATGGACCTCACCCTTCCAAACGCCGTAATACTTCTACTACTCGCAGAAACCAATGCCCCAAGGGGGCACCTCCCGCATGCCGTAACATTATATACATTCAACTGCAAAGAACACTGCGTGTTCTTTGCAGTTGAATGTATATAATGTTACGGCATGCGGGAGGTGCCCCTTGGGGCATTGGTTTCTGCGAGTATGTAGAAGTATTACGGCGTTTGGAAGGGTGAGGTCCATGGTGTAATGGTATCGCGTCTGACCGGCAATCGGAAGATCCGGGTTCGATTCCCAGGTGGTTACCTCATTTTTTCATTTGTTCCGTTCTTTCTTTCTCGTCTTGCGCGGAATATCTCCTATACAAGCGTCGTTCTTTACGTTATTTATACTGCGTGTTCTTTGCAGTTGAATGTATATAATGTTACGGCATGCGGGAGGTGCCCCCTTGGGGCATTGGTTTCTGCGAGTATGTAGAAGTATTACGGCGTTTGGAAGGGTGAGGTCCATGGTGTAATGGTATCGCGTCTGACCGGCAATCGGAAGATCCCGGGTTCGATTCCCAGGTGGTTACCTCATTTTTCATTTGTTCCGTTCTTTCTTTCTCGTCTTGCGCGGAATATCTCCTATACAAGCGTCGTTCTTTACGTTATTTATACTGCGTGTTCTTTGCAGTTGAATGTATATAATGTTACGGCATGCGGGAGGTGCCCCCTTGGGGCATTGGTTTCTGCGAGTATGTAGAAGTATTACGGCGTTTGGAAGGGTGAGGTCCATGGTGTAATGGTATCGCGTCTGACCGGCAATCGGAAGATCCCGGGTTCGATTCCCAGGTGGTTACCTCATTTTTTCATTTGTTCCGTTCTTTCTTTTTCGTCTTGCGCGGAATATCTCCTATACAAGCGTCGTTCTTTACGTTATATATATATATATATATATATATAATACCTTTCACATTTTAAAATCGCAAGCATCTGTCGGCATATCAGCTGTTCTCAGTTGTCATTATCTATTCTATCTACTCAAATTGACACAATATCAGCCCATGCTGACACCGTTTCAGTTCGCGCTCGATATCGTTTACAGTAATTCACAACTCATTGTTTTATCTATTCCTTCTGCCCGAATATCATACACTTTCAAAGTCCCATATATATGTGTATATATATATATATATATATATATATATATATATATATATATATATATATATATATATTCTCGTTCTCTCTCTCTCTCTCTCTCCTCTTAATAAACGCCTTTCACGTAATAGAAGTGTATTAACTCAATATCTTTCGTAATATTTTTCAACTCCCTTCTCGTAATATTATACGTATTAATAAAATATCTTTCGTAATAAATTCCATGGAAAATGATATTTAAATTAATCCTTGTTCTGAAAAATTCGAAATAAAAATCCGATAAATAATCTATTCGCCTTCAGCAAATGACCCATTGCTTATCTCAGAAAAAAGTTAATCTAATTTAATTACGAGCCATAAACGATCTTCTATTCTGAAATTATATACACACAGTTATATTTACCATCTTTCAAATTTAAAGATAACGTTTGAAGCAGATGTTTCTTTAATCACAGGATCGGCCATCTCAGTTCGCACGATATTGCGCTCACTGGCCAGTATATCAGAACTCATTGGTTTTATCTATTCCTTCTGACCAAATATACACACCCACACCCACCCACACACATGCTGTTTATTTATTAGCAAATCTCACAAGACTCAAGATAAGATCTGTATTTTATTTTGTAACTCCACAGATACGGACCCATCCATTTCGCAGGATATTGCGTTCATTGATCAGTATATCAGAATTCATTGTCTTTATCTATTGAACTTATATATATATATATATATATATATATATATATATATATATATATATATATAATACCGTACGCATTTTAAATTCGCAAACATCTGTTGGTTCATCGTGTGTTCTCGGCTTTCCATGATTTGTTTGACACACACACGCATATTGATTATTTCTTCCTCGAAGATAATATAAATCGATTTTAAGGTTTATATATATATATATATATATATATATATATATATATATATATATTAATAAAAATCTTGTTTGTTTATGTGAATATTTATTTGATAAAATACAAAAATTATATCGCTCATTATTTTGAAATGTATAGTCTCTCTCTCTCTCTCCACGAATCGGACCAGCTGCACGCCCCAGAATTCACAGGACAACCAACCACATCCCTGTGGACGGCTCCCAGGATACCTGGTCGGCCGATATGCAGGCCTACGCGTCAGGTCCCGCCCAAAAATCACCGCTAGCCAATAGGAAGCTAGCTATTGTGTTTTGTGGGTTGGTCACAGGTCCCCTTATAAAGGGAACGTTTCGGTTCAGAGACTCATTACGTACATTTCGCGCTAGCGTAGCGACTTATACGCAATGAGCCGATTATCTTTGTTCAATTCACCCGATCTGATTGTGGATGGTGACATTTATGCTCAGGCAGCGCGCCTAATTTTCAGAGCTGTAGATCAGGATGCGCTATTTTCTAGCCAGAGTGTTGCGGAAAATTGTGGTGAAATGCAAAAACCGTTCAATGAAGACGCTGCTGAGATGTGAGTAATCCCTAAGTGACATAATAGCTGTTTTGAAAATTAGTGTGATTATTCTGGTTTTATATGTAATTTTTCAAACGGTGCTAACTTATAAAAGGCGGCTATAAAAGCGTTTTCAAAAATATTTTTTATTCTCTGTTACCATTGTGATTACATCAGCATATATATATATATATATATATATATATATATATATATATGGTGGAATTTTAAGAATATTTTTCACGATATATGTATATGAGGGAACAGACAATAGTTAATAATATTTTTGTCGATAATTAAAGATGTATTTTTCTCGTTTATATTTGACAATCTAATTCCCTTTATTCAGATTTATCCCACAACGTAAAAGTTAATCCAATTGTTTTAACTATTGTCTGTTCCTTCATATATATATATATATATATATATATATATATACAGTATATATGATGGAATTTAAAGAATATTTTTATCGATAATTTAATTAAAGATGTATTTTTCTCATTTATATGTGACAATCTAATTCCCTTTATTCAGATTTATCTCAAAACATAAAAGTTAATCCCATTGTTTTAACTATTGTCTGTTCCTTCATATATATATATATATATATATATATATATATATATACACATTATATATGATGGAATTTAAAGAATATTTTTCATGATATATACTGTATATGAGGGAACAGACAATAGTTAATAATATTTTTCTCGATAATTAAAGATGTATTTTTCTCGTTTATATTTGAAAATCTAATTTTCTTTATTCAGAGTTATCCCACAACGTAAAAGTTAATCCCATTGTTTTTAATTATTGTCTGTTCCCTCATTTATATGCACACTCACACACACACACGTATATATATATATATATATATACAGGGTGGGCCGTAAGTTTCCATACATAGGAAAAATAAACATTTTTTTATGGACAACCATTTTTATTTATATAATATGCTCTACATGGTTGCCATTGTTTTGAAAAGACATTTCAATACGTGTTCCCCACTGTTGATGAACACGCATTAGCACAGTTGACGTTATGCTTGTAATGGCGTTGGTGATACGTTCCTTTAGATGATTTATGTCTCGTATCTTTTCCTGATACACCATGGCCTTCAAGTGCCCCCAAAGATAGAAATCAAGGGGGTGAGATCTGGGGATCTGGGAGGCCACTCCACAGGACCACGCCGACCAATCCAAGCATCCGGAAACTGCTGATCCAAATACCGACGCACGTGAAGACCATAATGAGGTGGAGCTCCATCTTGCTGGAAGTAAACTGGGAAGTTACCTTCCTCGTTTAGCAGGGATGGGAAAATCTCTTCTTGCAACATGTTAAGATACCTTTCGGCATTAAGATTTCCACTGACAAAAATTGGTCCAATAATTCTGTCACCCCATATCCCGGCCCACACCATCACTTTACCGGCACCTTGCATCTTCGTCGGACTCAGCCAGTTAGGGTTAGCATTACTCCAATAACGTATGTTTTGCCGATTAACCTCTCCATTGACGTAAAAATTTGCTTCATCAGTAAACAAGATCTTACGTCAAACGCATATTCTTAGGGTATCTGAAACATAAAAACAAACGTTTAATTTTTCCTATGTATGGAAACTTACGGCCCACCCTGTATATATATATAATATATATGATGGAGCTTTAAGAATATTTTTCACGATAATTCAGTACCGCAGTAGGGTTTTTAAATCGCCAAACTGCAATAAACGTGTTTTCAAAAATATTTTTAATCATTGTCTGTTCCCTCATTTGTATATATATATATATATGGCGTGTTTTTATTTGCGCGTTCCTTGTGGAAATTTTATAAAACCTACAGTAGAAATATTAAAAAATATCAAGATTTGGCTCCGTTTGGAAAAATAGTTTGTGCTTATTCTCGTTTATAATTAGTAATATAGTTTCAATCGGCTTTAACTTATAAAAGGCAGCTATAAACGCGTTTTCAAAAATATTTTTAATCATTGTCTGTTCCCTCATTTATATATATATATGGTGTTTTTATTTGCACGTTTCTTGTGGAATTTTTATAAAACTTAAAGAAATATAAAAAATATCAAGATTTGGCACCGGGATCGATTCCCATTGCATGTAGATGGTGCATAGCACACCCAGCCAAAACGAATTATCTACATCCAATTTCGTGACATTTATTTTAGTTATCGTTACAGGGGCGAATCCGCGCTAGGGCGTGTTATAGCTACTTTTGATGAAAGGCTGATAAATGAAATGGATGCTTCTCCGCCCAGCCTACCCAGTGACCTGAATACAGATGTCGAGGTATTGGCACACATTCGGTCTAGCGAGTGCCAGATCGTAGAGGAGATAATGTAAGTATTTTTTGAGGTTAAGAACTAAACGCAATATATTTTCATTGATTAAATAGCGCAAAACATGTACAAAAAGGGGTCAGTATCCGATGCATAAGTTTCATTGGCTACAGTTACAAATGTATATACAACTTTACACAATAGAGATATACACCTTTACACATTACAGGGGGTACTAACGTATGGGAACCTTTTTTTTATCTGTTTGCATACACTTTTATCGTTCAGCTGTCTCGCACAAATCGAATAATTTTTAAAAATTCATAAATCCCTTCCCACGTGACAAGTGCATGAGAAATAAAATGCAATACAATCCACATGTTTCTGTATAATATCCTTGAAAACCATATGGGGACCAAATATTCTCAGGCACACCTAGTTGGGCTATAAACTTCACAATTGCCGAATCATTCATTCCATGGCGGAAATCCGAGTGAATCAAAATAGTACATTCTTTCCCTACTTTTAAAATAGAGTACAAGCCAAAGAATCCCCTCACCCCCCACAATGTCAGTGTTAACAATAATCCCGTACCAATTTCTCGTACTTGGCAGATTTAATATTTCATTCTTCGCGAACACTCCGATAAATTTTGAGCGCGCGAAACGGTCACTTTTCATCCTCTCTGGGGTGTACGCGCATCCATTCTAAAAGTCTGTGACCACGTTCCTGAAACGATCAACTTCAATTAGTGCCTGTGCCTCGAGGTAAACTAATACACTTATAGGCGCGTCTATAGGCTTGGCAAATTCCAACCTAACTAAGATATTCCCACTCTACTGTGGGCTTAAATGCGTATCTGTGCCAGCCGACAAGTCCGGCGTAATATCAAATGAATAAATGTTAAATTCTTCGACAAATTCTTTCTGCGTTACAACAAAACCAAGCTTGTCACAGGCGCCTGTATTATGAGCCAGACTACTATATGCTCTCGCGCAGAGCGGGAACATAGCATTTGATGAGTAGTCCGTATTCAATGGCCCTCCCAGAGCAACCCCATTTACGTGTAGAGTAATATTTTTAAGGCCGAAATTCTCGAATCTAAAGGCACTCTTTTTGTATTTTCCATTCGTCGAGGCGTGGTCCTGCATGCCAATTAATATCCTTTTAGGTAAGACGCCTAGGGCGACGTTTTCTATCTGCTTCGACGCCAGCCCTGCGGGGACCGTGTACAGTTTGATCTGTACCCGGTTAATTGGGTATTTTACTGTGGCGCGTATTAAGTCTTTCTTAATTTCTGTTTGTTTCGGGGAGCTTAATTTCACACTGCGTATATGCAAAAACGTCTCCATGATGTGTATCACAACGGGTTTCGCGCCTTCTTCCTGATCAGACACCAGATTTATGCAGATCTCAGGAATCGTGCGGGTAAGCTTCAACTTCATATCCACCCTGTTCATAAGCAACTTCTCCTGGAATGTAAAGTCTGTATGCAGGCGTCCAAAACATTCATATATTTTTTTTTTAGAATTTTTAAATTTATCGTTTATTCCATTTTCATCTTTAGTGTGGTAATACCCCTCGGCTGTTAAAAAGGTTTCCTTCGCTTCTTTTGAAAAGTTGAGGACATTTTCCAGATAGGCTCGTAGGTGGTAGTACCCCATACCTACCGAGATGTTAACCTGGTTTAAATACACTTCACACTGGCTGAATATGGAGTGTAGAAAGTTGGTTTCAGGGTAGGCAGAGTAGCTATCATCGCAGTCCGTTCCATCAGAATGGGCTATACGCAGTTTAGCATACATGTGCAATGTGCATGCAGCTCGGGTCAAAAAAGTAAGGGCCTGAGCTGGGTATCACGAATTCTATTGGGGCACCCGGCGAACTAATTGTGTTTAATGGGTTAATGATAATAAAGTCACTATGCTCAATAGAGACCTGAGTGGGGGGCATATCAAAGAGGGACAGTTCCGATTTACAGCATTGTGAACTACACGGATGGATGAAACGTGCCATGACGAGACAGAAATAGTACCACCTCGCACGACAAGTATTAGTCAACCTATGATTCGTGAGAGTAGTCTCCTCAGCTTATATCAGTTAAAAAAATGATCAGCCATAGGTTTCATGCGCTTAGAGCACTTCTTTTTCGGTTTCCTTTTACGTTTCATGCCACGTGATGGTAACCCCTTCTTCGTGGCAGATCTCTTCTTTCCGCTGCCACGCATTTTTCTCTTTGCATCTTTGATGATTTCATCCCTTGTACGTTTTAAATGTTGTTTTACAGCCTCTTTAGGCTTAGTGCCCCCCATTATGTCTTCTGCCGCGTTAAAACCTGTTTGTAACGCCTTCCGCCCTACGTACCTGGCCCCCCTCTTCAACAGGGGGGACAGCGGTGCGTAGTATGGATGATAAAATGGAACCAAGACCACTCCCACGCTGGTACCTCACTCCTCGGTATACTGCGAACGGTCTTCGAGTCATTATAAACGACGAAACTGTAGTTTCACTGTTAAGCTCCCATCACTGAATGGGGAATTTTTTCCCTCAATCGTCCTTATATATATCGAGATGTTGGTTAATAGATTAGCCGCAACATTCACATAATGGGGCTTGTCATATCTAATGCTCATGCTTTTCCCCTCTATGGTTGGGGATGTGTGCAATGCGCAGTAGACGTGCCTGGGTGTCCCCAACAAATTGGTGCTCTACAATATTGCTGTAAATATAGCACATGTCTGGGAGCGGAGAGCTTTCACCCAACTTCTCCCTTTTCAATTGATACATTAAGCTGGACAAGTCATGCTGTGCCTCGTGAAAGGTATCTCTTTGGAAGGCTGCGCTATATCGGTCCTCAGCCACAATTTTGAACAGCTTTATCTTTAATATTTCTACTAAGCGTTGACATAACTTCAATGTGCATGCAGGCGTGTCTATGTTTACGACTTCAAAAAGTAAATCGTTTGTCAAGTACGACTTTTCAAAACTCTTGTTCAAACCCTCCACAATGTCCATGGCTGTATTATAATGCCCATTCCTAGCGATACATTTATGCTATAGTACCGTTCCTCACCGCACAGGGTTGAACGAATAGTATTCTCTAAGGTTATGCCTATTTTTTCGCATTCATCGGTTCTTCCATGGATTAGAAATATGGTTTGTTCATTTTCAAGAGTTAAAAATTTGGTGGATAACTGAAGTTCACATGACCTCACCTCATACGAATCACGCTCCAATTCAATGGGCCCGTGGAGTTCTGTCACAAAGTTGGTGAGGGTGTTGTTAGGATGTACAGACAGGGATGAGGATGACGGGAGTGTGACGTAGAAATGGTTAGGAGCCATGCTGCATACTATTTAAGCTTCATTATTGCATCAGCTTTTATATAGGTGTTGAAGCTTTCTGGGTAATCTAGCCATTTCACCAGGTACATTTTTCTCTTTCCTGAACCTTTGCTTTCTATAATTTTCTCAATTTTAAACACATTTTTTTCTAAATTAAATGCTACTTTCTGCAACTTCTCGTGGTAAAAGCCTCCTGCGATTTCTTCCCCATTCAAATCTTCAATGTAATACATCATTACCAAACCTTTAGGCCTCATAGCCCTAATTTTAAAAATTTCACGCGTCCACCCTTGCTCAAATCCCTTCGCGAATTTATTCCCCGAACGTGATAGCCTTACATAATCATTGATTTTGAAGCGCGCAGAGTGTGGTGGTGTTCCATCTCTTCTCAGCTCTGGGCGCGTACCTCTTTCTAAAACTTCGCTACGCGTTGTGCCGATCGTGCGATGATGTGACCGGTTGTAGGATGAAGCCAATGACCCAAGAACGTTTATGTATAGAATTGGTAGTGTAATAGCTGATATTAAACTTTGCCAGCATGTTCTGAAAAGCGCGTCCTATAAATTCTTTCCCCATATCCGTACAAAAATAGCCAGGAATCCTGTTTTCTTTCAACATCAACGTTTTGGTCGTTTTAGCAACTGATTTAGGCGATTTATTTTTCAGAGGTATTAGCCACAGGTATCTAGAGAATACGTCTATTATGAATAGGATGTAGCGGTAACCGTCGTTATACGCTGAATATCATTGCATGTCCGTTAAATCAGCCTGCCAAATAGACTCAATCGAGGCAGCTGTTGTCTTGGCCGTTTTAAACCTTTTTCTCACCGGTTTATGGAGTGTATAAGCATCCTGTTCCCGCAAAAATCTCTCAACATCTTTTTTCCTTACACCGTAAACACCTCTGTACAGTCTATTAACGCCACCTTCAGAGGAGGGGTTAGAAATGTCATAATAGCGTTTACTTAATACGTCAGCCATTTGCGTATTTTAGAGGCACGTGGATAAGGCTGGCCGTTTGTTCTCTTCTTTCTCCTCTTCAGAGACACTGCTACTGCTGGGGGCGATGGTGTACTCAGTTGTGACACATGCGAGACTTGATCCAGGTCTTTTAACCTATTCAGATTACCTATCAATGTTTTGGGGACATTTATTTGTTGTAGTCTTGCTTTAATATGCTTCCATCCTGGTGGTGAGGGTCTGTCCCTCTTTCTCTCCAGATCATGAACAATATCAACGATATTGGAACCTTGTACCCTTGTTCCTTCAACAATGACTTCGCCTGTATCGGTCCACTGTATGATGGGGTCCTCACTCAATAGATTATAAAGACTTAACCCTTTATTCCTCAATGTATGTGTGAGGCTGTTTTTTAGCACATGTTCGATGCGTTGTGTTCCGTTGTTCTTTGGTTGGTCAGGTCCTGTGTCGTTATGCTCAACACTACTCGCGCTGTGTCTAATAACAACGGGGAGCTCTGTAGTTTGCTTATAATCTTCGTACTCATGAAGAAATTTCTGCAAAGCCTCTTGGTACAAGATCCTTTTCTCATCAGGTGACTTTTCACTCTTTAATATGGCAAGCAACTCGTTTTCCATTCTTTTAAGCCTACTTTTACGGGGTTCTAGAACCGTGTCTGGAGTCTTTGAACTTTGCAATGAAGCATACACCTCGTGCGGAATCAATCACAACCACCTTCTTCATTATATTAATCTAGTCAGTAAAGGACTCAAAACTGAAAATAAGATAGGCAAGAATGATCCTCCTCTTTGTAAAATAATACGCTTTTTCTTACCCAGAGTTTGACTTTTGTGAGCGAGCGCTCGTATTATGTTCTTCTAACGACGTAAGCGAGTCCTCTGAGAGGGTTTCATCGGTACATTACATTTTATAACATTAAGACAGATTTCACAGATGCCTTTTAAAAAGTCAGAGTTGATATTTTTAAAAAACATCTGTTGCAGTGTCCGTGGCAATCGTTGATAGATTTTTACTAATTCGCGGTATTTCTTTAGCCTATTTGTCATTCTGGAATATACACCGTTTCAGGTTCGCTTGGAAATATATTCGTTCTTAGAAGCACCCTAAACGTGTTTCGCGGGTGAAGATCACAAAGCAAATATCCATAACGCTGGTTTGTGGCTCTTTATAAACCTCCAAAAACTCCTTACGCTGGTTCGGTAACATTTGATTGGCTAATACCCCAATTTGTGATACATCTCTACGTTGCGCGAATAGGACTAGATATTGCGTATTTAGCGACACATCGCGCATGTATCTATTTTTGAAAAATAGATTCTGGTTGATGAAGAATACGCTTATGTTAAGATAGTGGAAGAACACTGTAAATGTCTCGGCAAACGTTTTATCCAACTCCAACATGAGATCGTCAATTACAATGAGTGTATGTTCATTTCTCTTTAACGAATTAACGTCATAGACCCCTTTGTGGAACAAAATATCCTCTTGGTACTCGTTGAACACTGATTGATACTTCGAATAGCACCATATAACTTTATGCACAAATTTTGAGAACATCTCCCCCTTTTCTTTAATGATTTTAAGCATAAACACCGTTTTACCACATCTTGTAGGTCCAGATATAATACATGTGGATGGGCTCGTAAGCCTGAATTTTTCTAGAGATTCCATTTCTAACACCTCACACTCCTAAGTGGACCATTTACAAAATATTACAAATATTGAGTGCTGCTCCTTATATTTTGTTTTCTTCTTTCACAGAACAGTGAATGATGACGTCGATGTACAGCACCCCATCATCGATATCACGGACGACCCCGTCGACCCTCCAGCTACAGATTCATCTCTCGCCGACGAGCCTTCACCAGCGATACCTGCAGCATGCGCCAGTTCAAAGCGGAGGCGTGATGAAGAACCCTCCACGTCAGGTATAAAGGGCTCCAGGATTGCTCCGGTTGTTAGACGGCCAGTAATAGAACCCCAACCTTCAACGTCTTACGTCACAGCCCCCACAATAGTACCTTCCCAAATATACCCGCTTATTCATCCTCCACAGTAGCTCCCCTTTCTGTTGAGGCTGACATAACATTCGAGTTGGTGCGCACCGCAACCCTCACCCCAGTATTGACTAGAAATCGGTATATAGTCAGGGTTGATCCTAGGTCCATGTATAGCAATGGTGTTGAACATGGACTACGGCCGGCGCATAGTTGAACGTATTGTAGAGTTTGCCCTTCAGAACCGCAACGAACGAGAAGCAGGACGAGGCTCTCCTGTGGATTCGGGTCAGATGACCGTGATTTAGATGATTTTTGGGTGGTAATACCGTTCAGACGTTTGGCAGCTGAAGATATAGAGTATATATTAGGCCATATAATGCAGGCCTCTCAAAGTAGTATCATAGTGCCACACCTTATACTCTTAACTTCAACTCTCAGGCCATTTTTAGACGCATATAAACGTCGATCGTGGTTGCGGCTTTATAGCAGTAGTCTTAGCTCGTATGTTTACTGTACTAAATACACAGACCCCAAAAAATTTGGCTACCTACGGTAGTGGGACATGCACGTAAACTAGCTGTAGACTGAAAACTTGAGTTTGACTGTAATATGGGTCCTGAAGAGCTGAGGACAGAACAGGAAATGAATGTTCGTATAGTTGTATTTGGACTGGATGATCGTCGTAGAACTGTTTTTAAAGGCTGTATGAGAGATCATACAAGACCCATACTTATTTTAGGACTGTCAGGGACAACATATCTCCCCATCCGTAAAATAAGGTGCCTTTACGCAAGTTATGTCAAAAGTCGAAAATATGGACATCATTATTTGTGTAAGGTGTATCGAGTTTGCGGACGATATAGTGAAACATTGTAAAGACTGCCACATGGTATGTGAGCAGTGTAAAAGTTCCAAATGCGAAAGCCGTGTAGTTGTAGCTGAGAAGAGGGATTGTAATGTGTGTAGACGCACATTTTTCAATAATATCTGTTTTGAGCTCCATAAATCTAATGGTACGTGCCGGAAAATGAGAATCTGTGAATGTGGTATGTTTCATATGATGGATAATTGGGGAAATTTCAAGCACAAATGTGATGAAATTCACTGTTCTACATGCAATGAGAAATATAAGGCGGTTGGAGTAAAGCATGTATGTTATATGAAAGATGCCAAGCCTAAAAACAACCCTTGTATAACTGTGTACTACGATATAGAAACATACACGAACGCTGAAACCAAAGAGGTTATTCCGCATTTACTTGTGAGCCAGACTATCTGTGATTAGTGTATGGAGATCGAGTGTGATGAGTGTCACAAATGTGATAAACGGACAAACGTTTTTAAAACGATTTCCCACGATAGCCCTGTGAAACTCTTTGTGTCCTATATTGTCAAGTTAGCGGACAAGTTAAAAAAAATGACTGTGTATATTCTCGCCCATAACGGGGCAAAATTTGACACACAGTTCCTTTATAAAGAGTTGCTTGAGCACGAGTCCTCTGAGATATTTACAGGTGATCCCTTGAAAAGAGGTAACAAACTAATACAGATGCAAATAAGAGGTAATGTACAGTTTAAAGACACTTTATTATTCACACCTTGTAAATTAGCAAAGCTGCCCAAGGTGCTGGGAGTAGCCGCTGAAGTTTCAAAAGGTTATTTCCCTTACACATTCCTCACTAGCGAAACTTTAAATTACGTAGGTCTACCTCCACCCAAACATTACTTTAACTATGAATGTATGAGTACAGATGAACGTGAAGAATTTGACCGATACTACACCAGTTTTAATGAATCTAATCCTTATAAAATAGCTGATGAATGTGAGCGTTATTGCGTGAATGATGTGCGCGTGCTTAGAGTATGCTTTCAAGCCTTTAGAAGGATGTACATATGCCGTTTCAAATGCGATCCGTTGCAAGTCGCAACCACCATCGCCTCATTATGTTTTACGGTGTTCAAGAATAATTTCATCCCTAAAGACACCTTAGCCATTATCCACAGAAACAACCCCCACAGTTATGGCCACAAGGCTATTTATTGGCTCATACACCTACAACAGCAGACAGGTGTGTGTATATAAAGCATGCTCGCAACACGGTTGAAGTCCCCATTATGGTTAATGGTCGTGTTTTTTGAGTTGATGGTCTAAGTGAAAACCGTGCCACTGGCGAGAAGACTGTCTACTCCTTTAACGGCTGCTGGTGGCACGGATGCCCCGTCCTGAGTGTGGAATCGTAGGAGATATCCAGGGTAGATCTCCTGCCGACTGTCTTGCGTGGACCCGCACCCGCGATCAACTTATAGGATCCCAGTTCATTCACAAAGTTTGTGGGAGCATTAGTATGATGCGCGGATGGATGCAGATGGACAGTACCGTGAAGAAATAAACACGATCAAACGTTCAATGGTGCTGGAGCCTCTCAAATGCGGTGATAGCTTGTTCGGAGGGCGTACAAATCCTTTCAAGCTATACTTTCCGCCTATGGAGGGTGTGAAGCTCCATTACTACGACTTCTGTTCTTTATACCCCTACGTGATGAAGAACAACCCGTACTCCGTAGGTGCACCTGAAAAAATGGTGGGTCCCGCTATACCAACCTTCGAGGAGTCTTCAGCCAACTTGAATGAGCGCTACTTTGGACTCTCTTTCGTTGACGTGCTCCCCCCTCGCAATTTATGGATGCCGATCTTACCCGTCGTTATAGATCACAAGCTCATGTTTCCCCTGTGCGTGAAGTGCGCAGAAGAGAACAGTGGTGATTGTGACCATACACCTCACCAGCGTAAGATCAGAGTTGTATATACAAGCCCTGAGCTGGCCCTAGCCGTTCGCCATGGCTATAGAATAATGAAGATACATGAGGTGTGGACGTTTCAGGAGCTACCCAACCTTTTCACACCATATATAAATGCTTTTTTGAAAGATAAGGTTGATGCATCAGGATACCCGCGAGGGGTTGATACCGAAGATGAAAAAACGTCTTATATTCAACGTTACCGTGACCGTGAAGGTATACAGCTTGATCGTACCCAAATTGTAAAGAACTCTGTAAAGCGCTTTAGTGCAAAATTGTGCCTAAATAGTCTTTGGGGAAAATTTGCACAGAATGCCGGCAAAGGGAACGTTCATTTGGCACAAAGTTATAGTGAAGTCTGGGATTACGCCAACGCACCCGATAAAGAGGTCATGGAGATTGTGAATGTAGGTAATACTTACATAATAAAGTACAATACCGAATTGGCCACAGATACCTGACGGGTTACAAACATCCCTGTAGCCAGCTTTACAACAGCCTACGCACGCATCAAACTTTGGGGCCTATTGCATTCTCTTGGTCGGAGGGTTTTGTATGCCGATACAGATAGCGTGATATTCACAGCGAGGAGGGGTGAATACATGCCTGCTATTGGGGAGTTCCTCGGAGAGCTAACTGACGAGATCAAGGATGAGTATGGAGACATCGCATACGCAGACTCGTTTGTGTCAACAGGGCCAAAAACCAATGGGGTACGGGTGAGGATAGGGGATGATACAAAGTATATCTTAAAGGCTAAGGGTATCACACTTAACCATGCGAATCGGCGCGTCGTTATCTTTGATTCGTTGCTCTCTCTCTCGGGGGGGGGGGCCACCAATGGGGGTGGGGGTGGCACTCTTGCAACATTGATCAACATTTGCATTTGCACTCATACATTTTGCGCCCATACTTCTCACCTCATTTGTAGGATTTGGTGGAAGAAGGGATTGTTTCCGTTTTCCTCCTGTCCCTCGTAGTCAGCTTCGCATGGCTGGTAAAGTGCTATTCACAGGAACCTGTCCAACTTTTTCTTGAAATTATCAAGGGTGGTGTGCTAGAGATTAAAAAGCCTTGGGCTTCATATTCTCAGCGTATTTTATATACTTTTGTTAACCTTTGGTTAGCTTCCGCCCGAATTGTTCATTCTGACGAAGGTCAAGCTTTTCACTCCACCTTAGACCTACAGTTTAACGTGGAATCCGAACCACGCCCCACCAGTAGCCCAGCGTCTTAACCACTAGGCCACCCAGAGTACCCATTTATCTACCAACCATTCTTTTATTGTGTGGAAGGATGAACAGCTGGGTTTTGCTTCGCGCAGACTGCCTTCATCGGGTCTCAAACCCGCGGCCGATGGATTCGTAGTCAGCGATGCTAACCACTACACCACCGAGGCGCATATAAATATATATATATATATATATATATTATATATATTATATATATATTATATTATTAAATATATATTATTAAATTTGGAACTTCAATCGAAAACTAAAACAGTTTTAAGATTTATAATTCACTGATGATGACAAAAGATTTGTCGAAACGTCTGAAGTACAAAAAATAAACGAAAATGTTTGCTGTTGTGTTGGTCCTTCTTTTCATATATATATATATATATATATATATACAGTATATAGTTTGTTTATACCTTGTGGGAAATGGACGCTTTGTTTCTCTGTCTGCATTAATATTAAAATAAGAAGGGAATAACTTCTCGGCGGTTTATTCTATTTACACCCAAAAGTGTATAAAGTATCAGTAAATCCGTGCATATAAATTACAAAGTGAAATTCACTGAATGTAAGAAAGTGTAATGTAGTTTACACAATTTATTACAAGTTAAAATACATTTTCAATCGAAATACGGTAGGCACTTGAGAAAACTTTGGAACAAGGCAAGAAAAAGATCATAAAACCCAAACCCTCGTGACCGACTCCCAGCGAAAGAAAAAAAAAATGTTTTGAGCAACTACCGTAATAAATAACACGGCCATGGGTTCAACTTCTCACCTAATTTGTAAGCTGTGTAGTTTAGAAACAAATGAAAATTCTGCAATCAGGTGTGAGTAGTGTGACTGCAAAAGGTTAGAGTGCAGAGCAATGATGCAATGTTGCAATGAGTACCAGTGCCAACCCCCTCCCCATTGTTGCAAGACCCTCAGTGCCAACCCCATGGTGCCCACCAAAAGGGGGGTAACTCCCCCAGCATGCTGGGGGAGTCCACCTGACCTCTTTGGGGGAGAAGTTGGGACGACCTCACCCCCAAAGGGATATACCTAACCTAAGAAGAGAGAGAGAGAGGAGGAGGAGAGAGAGGAAGAGACCATCTAGCTTCCAAAAGAGACAGAAGCTCAATGACTGATTACACTGGTCAACAAAGATTTTTCATCAGAGTAAAATTTGTGGTGGCTAGATAGCATTTTTCACGCGGATTTCAAAACTGCATTCAGATTTTTTCTAGCACGTATAGTTTTCAAGATGAAGGCATATACAGGGCGTCCCAAAAAAATGTATACACACTTTAAATAATTATAAAGGCAGTGTTTATTAAAATACATTTCATTTTCAAAATGTAATAGAATCTACAGACATTATTTAATTGTTTTGTCAACGCCTGTTTTCAAACTGACGTCCGTTCTGGTCCAGGTACTGCTGATAACGCGAAGCAATGGAATCGCAAACATCACGAAACATTTCGTTTGGTATTTGTGTGCATTCTCGTTCAATGGCTGCTCTCAATTCAGCGACTGTTGCAGGTTTTATAGCGTAGACTTTGTCTTTTAAGTATCCCCATAAAAAAAGTCTAGTGGTGTGAGGTCTGGTGAACGCGGAGGGTATTCTACAAAACCCTTCGTCCAATCCACATCCACATCGTGCCAAGTACCACTCGCAATACTCCACTCTTCGGTCCGGATCATCTTCATTAATAGCATGGACTAATCTTGGAATGTAACTTTTCCATTGACAGCGCTTCAAAATGCGTTGGACAGACGATTCTGAAATTCCTACCTCACGACTCGCTTGCCGCACAGATTTTCTTGGACTTTGGTGATACGTTTCCAGTACTCTTTCTTGCTTTGTGGGGCTTGTCGATGTCCGTGGTCTTCCGGAACGCTTCTTGTGGACATTCTGAACAGTTCCATCGGCTTCAAACTTATCTCTAATTCGAGTGATGGTAAGTCGCGTTGGTGGATCTGTTTGAAACTCCCTCCTAAACTGTCTTTGCACTTCAACTGCGTTTTCACACTTCCAGTAGCATTTTAGAATGAATTTCCTTTGTTCAAAGCTTAGTCTGACTGCCATTATTAAATCTAATGGGTTTAACTTGGAAAGAAAGAAACATCAATTGAGCTATCAGCTGTTAAAGTGTGTATACATTTTTTTGGGACGCCCTGTATATAACTACACAGATTTAACCATTTTAAATAGGCAAAATACTAATATTTCAACATTTGATTGTGTTTATTTTATTGTGTTTTTTTAGTTTATTCATCTTATTTATTTAAATTATCTTAATTATACATCTTATGTATTTCAGGTGTGAGCTTTTACGTCTAGCAGCATTGTGATTCAGGCAACAACGCCGTGCTTTGTGTGTCAAAAGATCAGTCCAGTCAAAGAACTTGTTTCAAGTTGGTGTACATTTTTTTTGAATTTATAGTTTGCTCAGGTCAGTCAACATGCCTCGACAATGTAAGAATGACCCCGACAAGTTCTGTTTCGTATGCGGCCAGTTGACAACTAAAACACAGCGGCGAAGTATTACAACCGACATTAAGAAAATATACAAGCTATACTTTGGTTGCCATCTAGGTGACCAAGATAAACCATGGGCGCCACATCAAATCTGTTCTGGCTGTTCAAATGGATTACGTGATTGGCTTAACAAAAAGAAAGCTTCAATGCCATTTGCCATACCCATGATATGGAGGGAGCCGAGAGATCATCATGAAGACTGTTATTTTTGTAGTGTGAACTTAATGGGGTTTTCTGCCAAGAACAAACACCAGATTGTATATCCAAACTTGGATTCAGCACGTAGACCAGTAAAACATGATGAAACATTGCCCATTCCAATTCCCCCAAGTGATAGGCTAGATTCTATCATAGATGACATGGAAAGTGATGAAGTTGCAACTGGCGTTTCCGGACCATCTACAGAACCAGAGTACACTTTCGAAGGTAGACATTTAGAGCCTAAAACGTTAACCCAAGGACAGTTGAATGATCTTGTTAGAGACTTATCGCTGTCTAAAGAGAAATCAGAGCTTCTCGCCTCAAGACTAAAGGAGAACAATTTACTTGAGAACAATGTTCGTATTAGTTACTACCGAAAGCGGAATTTTGAATTAACAGCATTCTTTTCAGTAGACGGTCCTCTCTGTTATTGCCATGACATCAATGGACTATTTACAGCCATATCTCAGACGTATGTGGCATCTGAGTGGCGCCTCTTTATTGATTCGTCGCAGAGAAGCCTGAAAGCAGTTCTTTTGCATAATGGTAATATACCGTAATGCCATCCATCCCCATTGCCCATTCCGTCCATCTAAAAGAGACATATGACAATATGGATATACTACTTAAGGCAATCAAATACGACAGTCATCAATGGAATGTTTGTGGAGATCTAAAAGTTATAGGAATGCTTATGGGTATGCAGTCAGGATTCACAAAATTTTGTTGTTTCCTTTGCCTGTGGGACAGTCGCGCCACTATAGAACATTACACCAAAAGTGACTGGCCACTTAGGTATACATATGTCCCAGGGATAAGCAATGTCCAGTCTGTCCCTTTAGTGGATCCCCAAAAGATCTATCTGCCACCTCTTCACATTAAACTTGGTTTAATGAAGAATTTTGTTAAAGCAATGGGTAAAGTCAATTCTGAAGGGTTCCAATACCTTTCAAGGAAATTTCCGAAGGTTACTGCAGCAAAATTGAAGAAGGAATTTTTGTTGGGCCACAAATAAGGGAGGTTTTGAATGACACTGAATTTGAAAAAGTCCTAAGTCCGCTGGAATTGAAGGCTTGGCTGGCGTTCAAATGGATATGTGAAAACTTTCTTGGAAGCAACAAGTCACCTGCTTATAAGGATGGAGTCAAGAACCTCCTTGATGCCTTCAAAGAAATGGAGTGTCGAATGTCGTTAAAAATTCGCTTTCTGCATTCCCACTTAGATTTCTTTCCTGAAAACGTTGGTGCAGTGAGTGACGAGCAAGGAGAGCGCTTCCATCAAGATATTCAGATGATGGAGAAGCGCTACCAAGGATATTGGAATGAAAGCATGATGGCGGACCATTGTTGGATGCTGTATCGTGACAATCCAGGCCAAATTTACAAAAGGAAATCACACACACAGCGCTTTTAATAAAATAATGTATATATTCTTTATTTATAAGTACATTGAATAAGGTATATGATGTATTTGTTGTTTAGCATTCCTAAGTGTGATCTATACATCCATAAATTTTCTTATAGCACTATCAAAAAATTAAAAATATCAAAACCAGTGTATCTATATAACTATACGTGCTAGAAAATAAATAAAACCAGATTCGGAATCAGCGAAAAATACATTAAGAAAGGTGCGATCATGTTTGTGATGAGAAAAAAAAGTTTCATTTTGTTGGCCAGTGTTATTAGGGTGGAGTGAAATTTTTTTTTTTTAAATTTCAAAATGCTTGGGGTCGGGAAAGTTGCGTATTTATGTGAAACGTACTGTGTGAAATTTTTGTAATCGTACGGCTATGATTAAATTGTTCACACTGAACTCAAAGTTTTTAAAAATTGGCAAAATTACTAAAATTTCGCCATTTTTATTTTAAGTTTTTCGAATTAAATTACAAAATTACAAAAATTTCACACAGTACGTGTTCAAAAAACAAAATAAAAATGGCGAAATTTTAGTAATTTTGCCAATTTTTAAAAACTTTGAGTTCAGTGTGCACAATTTAATTATAGCTGTACGATTACAAAAATTTCACACAGTACGTTTCACATAAATACGCAACTTTCCCGACCCCAAGCATTTTGAAATTAAAAAAAAAATGTTTTTCACTCCACCCTACTGATTATACTTCAACACCTGACTTAGAACTCGAAATCCACCAGTTGGCGTAGAAGCCAGTGCCTCCAGGCATTATCAGCCACTTGGCAAAGTGTGTACATCGTTTGAACAGTCAAAAAGCGCACACACATCATACACATATACAATTATTGCACACACCAACTATATAAACGTTCATAGAAGCTCGGAAACAACTCCCTCCATCGTTTACACATATACGTCCATAGAAACTCGGAATTAATTCCATCCGCCGTTTACACACTAATATCTGTGCGGTTGCGCGCACCCAAATATGGGCGCCTATATTAATTTAAACCGGATTTTGTGAAAGATTGTCTTACGTATATAAGCCAAAACTTCTCTCTCTTTTACTTAAAACTATGCATTAATTAACATAAACATAATCATTTGTATAATTATGTATAGATTTAATTACATTTACAGTAGATTACAAATCAACGTTGTTTTAAATAATAATAATAATAATAATAATAATAAATAAACCCAGATCTTCTCTCTGTATTCACGTTTTTAAAAATAATAATTTTCAGTTTTAGGTGTTAATACCTTTCAGGGAAGCTAATCCCTTTCTGATAATGGCTTCTCCTTTGTTTTTTCTAAAGTCAACTTTTATCTGTCTCCCTCCCTCTCTCTCACTGCCCTGGTCCATTTTATGCTACCGTTTACAACCTCGTTAAAGAAATGTAAATCCCTTTGTTTGAGCTTATAGCGGATAATTCCCCAAAAGGTCATTAGGAGTCCCACAAAACTTAAGCCCCAAACTTGCCTTATGGTTAAGCTTTCGCCGATACCTTTCCACTTATTAAAGATTTCCCTTAAAAGGGTCTACTACGGCTTACAAATTCATTAACGACATGTAAATCCCTTTGTTTCGAACTTTTAGCCGATAATTCCCCAAAAGGTCATTATGAATCCAACAAAACTTAATCCCCATACCTGAAACTACGTATATCCCATTCTGATTGAACGGACTACCAAAAGGTCATTATGAATCCCACAAAACATAATCCCCATACCTCCTGCCGTATGGTTAAGCTCACATAAGAGCGAAAAATATCCTCTTTCTCTCTCTTCATATACAAAATATGATTTGCGTTAAGAAACCTATTTGAAACACCTGTTCTACCAGCAGGGTTTTAACGTGGCGCCAGCTTGACGGATGGCAACAGATAATTCTACACTCGTTTGGCCTAAGCTGAAGTAAATCCCATATAATCCTGCTCTTTAACCGAACTATTACTCCAAATTTTTATTTTCAAAACAAACCTTATCTCTCTCTCTCTCTCTCTCTCTCTCTCTCTCTCTCTCTCTCTCTCTCTCTCTCTCTCTCGCTGTCCCTCTTTCAGTTCTGAAAATCTGTTAATTTACATTAATATAAATTTAAACATCGTTTAATTGAGGCTATAAAATGTTGAAGAATAACAATAATATTAATAACAAAACACCTGATAAATAATATTCAATTTTATGTTGAAATCCATCCAGTGAAATCGCTTACGTTCTCTCTGAATACAGTGAAAATCTATGGAATGAATAAGTTATATTTGACACGCCCACAGAATTCACGGTTCATCCAATAACACCCCCAATGGGCAGCGCATGAGAACGACCCGGGACCTCTGGTTGGTGGGTAGTCGCGCTTACACGTTATGCCCGACCAAAATTTCAACGATGGCCAATAAGAAACTCACGATTGGGGTATTGTGGGTGTTTACAATTAGGCTTCCGTCTATGAAAGGGAGCATTTTCATATGGAATCCACAACAGATGTATTTATCAAAGAGTGAGCAGAGAGATCGCCATGATCTAGTCACAAAAGCTATACAGCTTCCCGGAGTTGTTTGAAGATGGAGATGCTGCAGCGCTGTCTACACTTCACCTTTTCGCTGTGACTGACCAGAATGATCTCTCCACTCAAAACGTTAATGATATCTGCAATGATCCTCCGTTTAAACCAACAGAAGTCTCTACCTTCGCGATGTAAGTAATTAATTTAATTTGTGATTCGGGCTATATACATCGTTTCATTCAGTGCCAGTGTTAAATAATTTATAAAATTTCGTAATAGAACGAAGTGAAAGGATATCTGCCCAGAGGTAGATACCCGGTGCCGGCAGACGATGCATAGTACATCCAGCTAATCTTGTTTTTGAGCTGTAATTTAGTGTACTTCTAACGCCTTGCATTCTCTCTCTCTCTCAATTTTATATATATATATATATATATATATATGTTCCTCTGTGTGTGTATTTTGATGAAAAACAATAGGTTTTTAATTATTGCCCATTTTGTTTCCTTCGTGGTTATTTCGGCATATATATATATATATATATGTTGAGGTTGTAATAACACATTTCTTGATAACTTAAAAATTTGTAGAAAGTTCTACAGGTAGGATTTTAGAATTACTAAAACTTTTAAGAATTGCCTGCGGACCCGGGCTCGAGACCCGGTACCGGCAGAAGATGCGTAGCACACCCACCTGATCTTCATTCCTGATAACGTCATTTAGACAGCTGAATTTTATTATACGTTGAATGTATCATTTGAAAGTGAAATTTTATTACACGCTTGTTACTTAAAAATTTATAGAAAGTTCTACAGGTAGGTGTTTAGAATTATTAAAAAGTTTTAAGATTACCCGGTACTGACAGATGATGCGTAGCACATCCAGCTAATCTTACTTTTGAAAACTGTCAGGATATCTGCTTTGTGATTATAATTTGCCGGGCACCCTAATCAGCATTTTCTCTTATTGTAACTCTTTAATTAAACTTTAATTTAATTTAACTTTAATTAAAAAAGATTCAGTATGGACTAATCATGTTAGTTTCTCCTTAAAGGACCGATGCGGAACTTGATCGTGTTATAGCTTCTTCTCGCAACAGCTTTGATGAAAGGAAAATCACTGACGACGATTTGGAGGGTTTACTGCGCAGCCAGCCCAATGACCTGAATACCGAGGTCGAGGTATTGGCTCACATCCGGCCCAACGAATGCCAGGTCATCGAGGAACTAATGAAAGTATTTTTTGTGGTTAAGAACAAAACACAATGTATTTTCATTCAATTTATTAAATGGTAGAAAACATATTTTAGTACAATTCGGCTTACAGAACTAGCATCCATTAAATAAGACTAACATTAATGGAGACATTTTACAGTTATAATTATATATATACACACCTAAAACTTTACACAATAAAGTTACAGTTATATATACACACGTAAAACTTTACACAATACAACGAGTGCGTACAAATGGGAACATTTTGTTTATCTGTCTGCATACCAACTCATCATTCATCTCAGGGTCGCACAAATCGAATAATTTTTAAAAAATTATAAATCCCTTCCCAGGTGAGATGTGCAGCAGAAATGAAAGACAGTACATGCAAGAAGTATTATTAAATATCCTTGGAAACGGGAAGGATTCCAGACAATTTCGGAACATGTAGCTGTTCGATAAATTGTACACCCACAGGGTCACTCCAGGGCTGAGTGCTGAGTGAATCAAAATAGTACACTTTCCCTATTTTTAAAATAGATTGCAAATCAATGAATCCCTTCACTACCAGTAACATCTGTGTTCACGATAAGGCTATACCAATCTCTCGTAGTTGGCAATTTCAATGTTTCATTCTTCGCAAACACCGATAAATTTGGAGCGTGTGATTCGGTCACTTTTCATTACTCTCTGGAGTGTATTCGCGTCCATTTTAAAAGTCTGTGACAACGTTCCGGAAGCGGTCGAGCTCTATTAGAGCTTGTGATTCGAGGTACACTATTACACTAATAGGCGCGTCTATAGGGTGGGTGAACTCCAATCTGACTGAGATGTTCCCACTTTGTTGTGGACTTAAGTGTGTATTTACACTAGCAGATAAGTCGGGGGTAATATCAAATGGGTAAAGGTTAAATTGATCGACAAATTCTTTCTGTGTTACGCCAAACCCAAGATCGTCACAGCCACCGGCAATATGGGTCAGATTGCTATAAGCTCTCGCGCAGAGCGGGAACACAGCGTCAGATGAATAGTCCGTAACTATATTCCCGCCCAGTGCAACGCCATTTACGTATAGAGTTACATTTTTACTGTTGCGTGTATTAAATTTTTTTCAATTTCTAATTGTCTAACAGAGCTTAATTTCACTCGACGCACGTGGAGATATGTTTCTATAATGTGAATCACAACAGGTTTTGCGCCCTCTTCTTGATCAGGCCCCAGATTTATGCAGATCTCAGGAATCGTGCGGGTGAGCCTTAATTTCATATCCACCCCATTCATAAGCAGTTTCTCCTGGAATGTGAAGTCTTTATGAAGACGTCCAAAACATTCGTATATCTTTTTTTTGCAATTTTCAAATTTATCCTTTATACTACTTTCGTTTTTAGTCTGATAATAGCCCTCGGCAGTTAAAAAGGTATCCTTCGCTCCTTTTGAAAAGTTGGTTTCAGGGTATGCAGAGTAACTATCATCGCAGTCCGTTCCATCAGAATGGGCTATACGCAGTTTAGCGTACATGTGCATGCAGCTTGAATTAAAAAAGAATGGGCCTGAGCTGGGTATCACGAATTCTATAAGGGCACACGAGGAACTAATTGTGTTTAATAGGTTAATTGTATTAAAGTCAATGTGTTCAATAGAAACCTGTGTAGAGGCCATATCAAAGCGGGACATTCCGATTTCCAACATTGTGAGCACACGGATGGATGAAACGCCCCAAGACGAGTCAGAAATAGTGCCGCCTCTCTCGACAAATAGCAATCAGCCTATGATTCGTGAGAGTAGTGTCCTCAGCTTATATCAGTTAAAAAAATGACCAACCATAGCCTTCATACGCTTAAAACACTTCATTTTTGATATCCTTTTACGTTTAGCGCCACGTGTTGGTAACCCCTTCTTCCGGACAGCCCTCTTCTTCTTCTTCCCACCACCAGGCATTTTTATCTTTGCATCTTTGATGATTTTGTCTCGTGTACGTTTGAAATGTTTTTTTTAGAGCTTCTTTAGGTTTAGTTCTACCCATTATGTCTTCTACCGCGTTAAAACCTGATTGTAACGCCTTTCTCCCGAGGTATCTAGCACCCCTCTTCAACAATGGGACACCCGTGCGTAGTATGGTTGAAAAAATGGATCTAAGTCCACTCCCACGCTGATATCTCACCCCTCGATAGACTCTGAATGGCCTTCGGGTCATTATAACTGAAAGCGACGAAAGTGTAGCTTCACTGTTAAGCTCCCATCAACGAATGGGAAATTTTTTCCCACAATCGTTCTTATATATATCGAGATATTGGTTGATAGATTAGTCGCAACATTCACATAATGGGGCTTGTCATATGTAATGCTTAAACTTTTCCCTCTATGGTTGGGGATGTGTGCAGTGTGCAGCAGACGGGCCTGGGTATCCCCAACAAATTGATGCTCCACGATATTGCTGTAAATATAGCACATGTCTGGGGATGGATAGATTTCACCCAATTTCTCCAATTTCAACTGATACATTAGGCTGGGCAAGTCATGTTGTGCAACGTGAAAGGTGTCTCTTTGGAGGACCACACCATATCGACTCTCGGCCACAATTGTGAACAGCTCTTTGTCTTTAATATTTCTACTAAACGTTGATTTTAACTTCAACGTGCGTGCAGGCGTGTCTATGTTTACGACTTCATAAAGTAAATCGGCTGTCAGGTACGACTTTTCAAGACTCTTGTTTAAGCCCGTCACAATGTCCATGGCTGTGTCATAATGACATAGTTCTAGTGTTACATTTGTACTATAGTACTGTACCTCATCGAACAGGACATATCGCATAGTGTTCTCTAAGGTTGTGCCTAATTTTCCACACTCATCGACTCTTCTAAGGATCAGAAATATGATCTGTTCATTTTCAAGAGTCAAAAATTTGGTGGCTAACTGGAATTCACATAAACCTACCTCCTACGAATCACGTTTCAATTCAATGGGCCCATGGAGTTGTGTTACAAAGTTGGCCAGGGTGTTGTTAGGATGTAGAAACAGAGAAGAAGAGGACGGGAGTGTGACATAGAAGTGGTTAGGCGCCATGTTGCATATTATTTACGCTTCATTATTGCAGCAGCTTTTATATAGGTGTTGAAGCTTTCTGGGAACCCTAGCCATTTCACCAGGTACATTTTTCTCTTTCCTGAACCTTTGCTGCCTAAAATCTTTTCAATTTTAAACACATTTTTTCCTAAATTAAAAGACACTTTCTGCAACTCCTCGCGGTAAAAGCACCCTGCGAATTCCTCCCCATTCAAATCTTCAACGTAATACATCATTTTCTGGCCTTTAGGTCTCATAGCACTAACTTTAAAAATCTCACGTGTCCATCCTTGCTCAAATCCCTTCGCGAATTTATTTCCCGAACGCGATAAGCTTACATAATCATTGATTTTGAAACGTGTTGAGTGTGGTTTCGTGGCGGTGCTGCATCTCTTCTCACCTCTGTACACGTACCTCTTTCTAAAACTTCGTTAGGTGTTGTACCAATCGTACGGTGGTGTGAACGGTTGTATGAAGAGGCCAATGATCCCAGAACGTTTATATATCTGTGTTTTTATGTGCAAAATAGAGATGCATGCATTCCTTTATGGTACATTGAACTCTTTCGGCTAAAGAGGCCTTATGTATAGAACTGCTATTGTAGTAACTGATATTAAACTCTGTCAGCATGTTCTGAAAAGCGCAGCCTATAAATTATTTCCCCCATATTCGTACAAAAATAGCTGTAACCCTTTCTCCTTTCAACATTAGCGTTTTGGTAGCTTTAGCAACTGTTTCAGGAGATTTATTTTTCAGAGGAATTAGCCACAGATATCTAGAGAATACATCTATTATGAATAGGATGTAGCGAAAGCCGTCATTATTGAGTGAATATCTTTGCATATCTGTTAAAACCGTTTGCCAAACAGTCAATCGAAGCCGTTGTTATCTTGGCCGTTTTAAACCTTTTTCTCACCGGCTTATGAAGTGTATAAGTATCCTGCTCCCGCAAAAACCTCTCAACATCTTTTTTTCCTACTCCATCATTGTAAACACCTCTGTACAGTCTATTAACACCGCCATAGGAGGCTGGGTTAGAAATGTCATAATAGCGTTTTCTTAATATGTTAGCCATTTGCGTATTTTAGAGATACGTGGATAAGGTTGGCCGTTTGGTCTCTTCTTTCTCCTCTTCAGGAATGCTACTGTTTGGGGTGATGGCGTACTCAGTTGTGACACATGCGAGACTTGCTCCAAGTCTTTTAACTTATTCAGATTTCCTGTCAATGTTTGGGGACATTTACTTGTTGTAGTCTTGTCTTAATATGCTTCTATCTCGTTGGTGAGGGCCTGTCCCACTTTCTCACCAGATCATGGACAATGTCGACGATATTGGATCCCTGTACCCTTGTTCCTTCAAAAATCACTTCGCCTGTATCGCTCCACTGTATGATGGGGTCCTCACTCAATAGATTTTAAAGACAAGCCTTTATTCCTCAATGTATGTGGGAGACTGCTTTTTAATACATGCTCGAAGTGTTGCGTTCCGTTATTCTTTGGTTGGTCATCTGTAACGTCGGGACCAAGTCCTATGTCGCCGTTCTTATCGTTGCTCGCGCTGTACCTAATAACCACGGGGAGTTCTGTCGGATTCGTATAATCTTCGTACTCATGAAGAAATTTCTGCAGAGCCTCTTGGTACAAGATCCTTTTCTCATCAGGTGGCTTTTCACTGTTTAATTGGGCTAACAATTCGCTTTCCATTCTTTTAAGCCTGTTTTTACTGGGTTCTAGAACCGTGTCTGGAATCTTTGAACTTTGCAGTGAAGCATACACCTCGTGCGGAATCACTACCACTTTCTTCATTATATTAATCTAGTCAGTAAAGGTCCCAAATCTGAAAATAAGATCGGGAGGATTGATTCCCCTCTTTGTACAGTAATTCGCTTTTACTTCCCCACAGTTTCGCTTTTACGAGCGAGCGCACATATTATGTTCTTGTAACGGCGTAAGCGAGCCTCCTTTGGGGGTTTCATTGGCACATTACATTAAGAGAGATTTCACAGATACATTTTAAAAAGTCGGGGTCGATATTTTTAACAAACATCTGTTGCAGTGCCCGGGACAATCGTTGATAGATTTTTATTAATTCACGATATTTTTTCAGCCTATTTGTCATTCTGGAATATACAGAGTTTCAGGCTCGTTTGGGAATATATCTCGTTCATAGAAGCACCCTGAACGTGTTTCGCGGGTGAAGGTCACAAAGCAAATATCCGTAACGCTGACTTGTGGCTTCTTTAGAAACCTCCAAAAACTCCTTACGCTGATTCGGGAACATTTGATTGGCTAATACCCCAATTTGTGACACATCTCTACGATGCGCGAATAAGACTAGATATTGTGTATTTAACGACACATTGCGCATGTATCGATTTTTTTAAAATAGATTTCAATTGATGAAGAATACGCTTATGTTAAGATGATGGGAGAACACTGTAAATGTCTCGGCAAACGTTTTATCCATTTCCAACATGAGATCGTCAATTACAATGACTGTATGCTCATTTCCCTGTAACGAATTAGCGACATACACACCTTTGTGGAACAAAATATCATCTTTGTACTCGTTGAACACTGATTGATACGTTGAACAGCACCATGTTACTTTATGCACAACTTTTGAGAACATCTCCCCCTTATCTTTAATGATTTTAAACATAAACACAGTTTTACCGCATCCTGTAGGGCCAGATATAATACATGTGGAAGGGCTTGTGAACCTGAATTTTTCTACAGATTCCATCTCCAACACGTCACACCCCTAAGTCGGTCATTTACAAAATATAACAAAATTTAAGTGCTGCTCCTTATATTCCTGTTTTCCTTCTTCCACAGATCCGTGAATTTCGACGATGTACAGCCCCCCCCATCATCGATATTACAGATGACCCCGATGACCGTGTAGCTACAGACTCCACCCCCACTGACGAACCCTCACCAGCGATACCTGTAGCACGCGACAAATCAAAGCGGAAGCATGATGAAGAACTTTCCACATCAGGTATAAAGCGTGCCAGGATTACGCCGGTTGTAAGACACCCAGTAATAGAGCCTCAACCCTCTACATCTTACGACACAACCCCCACAATAGTACCGTCCTCAAATATCCCCCCTTATTCCTGTTGAATTCCGGGTACTTCCTCCACACCAGCAGCAGCAGCTTCTCGTGCTGGGGAGGAAGGTATAACATTCGAGTTGGTGTGCACCACTCCCCCCTCCCCTGCCCTGACTATAAATCGGTACGTGGTCAGGGTTGTCCCTGGATCTCTGTATAGCAACGGTGTTGGAATGCGACGCGTAGTTGAACGTATTGTGGAGTTTGCCCTTCAGAACCGTAACGAACGTGAAGTCCGGACGAGGTTGTCCTTCAGATTCGGGTCAGATGACGGGGATGTAGATGATTTTTGGGTAGTAATACCGTTCAGACGCTTGGCAGCGGTAAACACAGAATATATCTTGGGCCGTATAATGCAGGCCTCTCAAAATAGTACAGCCTTCAATATGGACAACTTCAAGGTAGATATAGACAGAGTATACCGGGTTGCGGGTCATAGTGCCACAGCTTATACTCTTAATTTCAATTCTCAATCTATTTACAGAAAGCATTTAAACGTCGATCGTGGTTGCGGGTTTATAGCAATAGTCTTAGCTCATATGTTCACTGTACTAAATACAATCGCGTATAATATCTGGTTACCTACGGTTGTGCAGCGTGCCCGTAAACTGGCTTCAGATTGTAAGCTTGAGTTTGAGTGTAATATGAGTCCTGAAGAGCTGAGAAGGGTCGAGCAGGAAATGAATGTTCATATAGTTGCATTTGGAATGGATAATCGTCGTAGAACTCTGTATGTTTTTAAAAGCTGTGTGAGAGATCTTACAAAATCTCTACTTATTTTAGGATTGTCAGGAACATCGTATCTCCCAATCCGTAATACAAGGACTCTCTATGCTAGTTATGATAAAAGTCGAAAATATGGAAGGCATCATGATTTGTGTAAGGGATGTCTCGAGTTTGCGGATGATATAGTGAAACATTGTAAGGAATGCAACATGGTATGTGAGCAGTGTAAAAGCCCCAAATGTGAAAGTCGTGTAGTTGAAGCTGAGAAGAGGGAATGTAATGTCTGTAGACGTATATTTTTTAATAATAAATGCTTTGAGCTCCATAAATCAATTGGCACTTGCAGGAAAATGTGGCATGTTTCATATGATGGATAATTGGGGTAAGTTTGTGCATAAATGCGATGAAATTCACTGTTCTACATTTCAAGAAAAATATAAGGCGAATGAAGTAAACCATGTATGTTATATGAAACATGCAAAGCCTAAAAATAGCACTTGTATAACTGTGTACGACGATATAGAAACTGACACGAACGCTGAAACCAAAGAGGTTATTCCACATTCACTCGTAAGTCAGACTATCTGTGATGAGTGCATGAATGTCGAGTGTGATGAGTGTCACAAATGTGGTAAACGGACAAACGTTTTTAAAACGATTGCACACGACATCCCTGTGAAACTCTTTGTATCCTATATTGTCAAGTTAGCGGACAAGTTAAAAAAATGACTGTGTATATTCTTCCTCATAACGGAGCAAAATTTGGCATACAGTTCCTTTATAAGGAGTTGCTTGAACACGAGTCATCGGAGATATTTACAGGCGACCCCTTGAAAAGAGGCAACAAACTAATACAAATGCAGATAAGAGGTAATGTTCAGTTTAAAGACACCCTGCTGTTCACACCTTGTAAATTAGCCAAGCTACACAAGGTCATGGGCGTAGCCGCTGAAGTTTCAAAAGGGTATTTCCCTTACACATTCCTCACTAACGAAACTTTAAACTACGTAGGACTACCTCCCCCAAACATTACTTTAACTGCACCAGCATGAGTGATAGTGAGCTTGAAGATTTTGACCGCTACTACAACAGTTTTAATGAAACTAGTCCATAAAATATATCTGAGGAATGTGAGCGTTATTGTGTGAATGATGTCCGCGTGCTTAGAGTATATTTCCAGTCCTTTAGAAGGATGTACATAGCCCGTTTCAAATGCGATCCGCTGCAAGTCGCAACCACGATCGCCTCATTATGTTTTACGGTGTTCAAGAATAACTTCATGCCTAGCTCATACACCTACAGCAACAGACCAGGGTATATATAAAACACGACCGCAACACGGGGGAAGTGCCCATTAAGGTGAATGGTGTTGGTTTTTTGGGTTGATGGTCTAAGTGAGGATCCAACCACTGGTGAGAAGACAGTGTACTCCTTTAACCGCTGCTGGTGGCATGGCTGCCCACGCCCTGACTGTACCGTCACAGGGGATCTCCACGGAAGATCCCCCGCACACAGCCTCGCATGGACCCGTTACCACGATGAACTTATAGGCTTCCAGTTCACTCACAAGATCGTGTGGGAGCATGAGCTTGATGCACGGATGGAAACAGATGGACAGTACCGTGAAGAAATAAGGGCCATCAAACGTTCAATGGTGTGGAACCCCCTCAAATACGGTGTCAGCTTGTTTGGAGGGCGTACAAATCCATTCAAGCTATACTTTCCGCCTACGGAGGGCGTAAAACTCCATTACTACGACTTCTGTTCTTTATATCCCTACGTGATGAAGAACAATCCGTACCCCATAGGTGCACCTCAAAAACTACTGGGCCCTGCCATGCCAACCATCGAGGAGTTCCGAGGAGCGCTGAGTGAGCGCTACTTTGGGCTCTCTTTCGTAGACGTACTCCCCCATCGCCATTCATGGATGCAGATCCTACCCGTCGTTATAGATCACAAGCTTATGTTTCCCCTGTGCGTGAAGTGCGCAGAGGAGAACAATGGAGATTGTAATCATACAACCAATCAGCGTAAGATCAGAGGTGTATATACAAAACCTGAGCTGTACCTAGCCGTTCGCCATGGCTACAGAATATTGAAGATACTTGAGGTGCGGAGGTTTCAGAAGCTACAGAACCTTTTCACGCCATACATAAACGCTTTTTTTGAAGGATAAGGTAGAAGCATCGGGGCATCCGCGAGGAGTTGCTACCGATGATGAAAAAACGGCTTATGTTCAGCGTTATTGTGCCCATGAGGGTATACAGGTTCACCCTTCCCAAATTGTTAAGAATCCTGGCAAGCGCTTTAGTGCAAAGTTGTGTCTAAACAGTCTTTGGGGGAAATTTGCACATAATACTGGCAAAGGGAACGTTCATTTGGCACAAAGTTATAGTGAAGTCTGGGATTATGCCAACGCTCCCGATAAAGAGATTATGGAGATCGTGAATGTAGGTAATACTTACATAATAAAGTACATCACCGAACTGGCCACATATACGTCACGGGTTACAAACATACCTGAAGGCAGCTTCACAACGGCCTGCGCCCGCATCAAGCTTTTGGGACTACTGCACTTTCTTGGGCGGAGGGTGCTGTACGCTGACACAGAGAGCGTAATATTCACAGAGAGGGAGGGTGAATACATGCCTGCTATTGGGGAATTCCTCGGTGAGTTAACTGACAAGATCAAGGATTAATATGGTGATGGTGCATACGCTGACTCATTTGTATCAACAGGGCCAAATCGTATGGGGTACAGGTGAGGGTGGGGGAGGATATGAAATATATCGTAAAGGCTAAGGGTATCACGCTTAACCATGCGAACCGACGAGTCGTTAACTTTCACTCGTTGAAAGATCTCGTGTGCTTGGAAGATGAGGGCAACCATCCACCCCAACTAACTGTAGGGACCCACAATTTTTGGGCGCAGAAACTGGGGTGTGTGAAAGAACTTAGGGGCACGAAGATATGCCGTAACACCTATAGGAAACGTTACCAGGTGCCTGGTACCTATGATACCTTACCCTTTGGATACTTTACTGCTTGATTGTTTATATATATATATATATATGTGTGTATTGTTAACGATATGTTTATTTATTACGTATATTTGTTTCGATTAGGGTTTCATTTTCTCCTTTGCTTGCGTGGGTGTGTACAATCCTAAGCTTCGCCCACTGTAAGATCGTTGACGTGACTCCTGCCACCACCTGAGCATATCTCTATCCCTGCGTGCTCAGTTGGCCGCTGCAAACCCTGGAGCTCAGACGCGTATTTTCTCACGTAGAGGAAAAATAGTGATGGCTATTTTTTATATTGCGTGTTCGACGTTTATGAAGTGGTATTCGGTAAAGTCGGAAGATATGGTGAATACTGAAAGACTGCCTACCCCACCTTCCTTTGAGACTTTTAAGGATACATTGAATAGAGCGAGGGAACAAGATGTTCAAATACTGTATGGATATTCTGGCGGGAGTAGTGCCAGATTTTGCGACACAAACGATGTAGTGACTACATTCTAGGGCTAAACTGTATAAAAGCGTACATATACCGTGAGGTGAAAGAAACAACGCGTGCAGAATAGAAGCAACGGATATGGATAATGAGACTTGTTGATGACTGGTGTGACAGGCGGTATTATATCATGCTGCATCATACCGAGTACGCGTACCCTGCGGCTGAGAATGTAAACCTTGTCATCATGGACAATCTAAAGTACTTTTACCACTACATTCATATATATCATGACGAGGTTCGCAGTGAGATTGTGGTTAAAGGCCTGTGTGAGTTTTTGATAGAATTTAGAGACGAGTTTCGATTGTTAAACAAAAAGGATAAATACGGTCACATGTTTCTGTCCAATATTGCACCGGATTGTGAATAAAATGTGTTTAGTTCGTGAAATTCCCCCTAAGCGAAAATGTCTGGTGCGTATTCTGGGGAGTGGGAGCGATAAAACATTAAAACCGGTATTGCTTCATGTGTTCTCAAAACACCTACCCAGTATAATGGGATACAAGTATTCACGTTGGAATAACGCCGTATACGTTTCATCAGCTTATGGTGTGATTCGCTCCTCCCGTCGAGCCGATCCGCCCACCCGTGGCTCATAGTCATCTCAGAGTTTGAACTGACTGGACGTGCACTCCTCGAATACAATGGAACTTCCTTTGAGAAGCATTCCAATGCCGCGTACGATGTGTCCGTGACGAAGTCATTGCTAGTGTTCAGGTGTGAAACCGGTGCCAATAACTATGTACTTAAAACGACTTGAAGACAAGCAAACTCTGGTAAACGTCATGTTGTTTATTTAAGTGTTGAGGAGATGAATAGAGTCTTCATGATAGTTGAGAAGTGGGGTGAGGACCATTATAAAATACCTGCAGGTGTAGGTACAAGAAGAGAACAGATTAGTGATGCCCGCTCATATGCCGTTGTTTGTACGTTGTGTATAAATAACGATCAGCCATGCATTGATATAAGACTGATGTGGAAGATTGCCTCTGATAATAACGTTCTTGTCTCCACGCGAAACCGATTCAACCTCGACAGAATGTTTGAAATCGTCGGATTCCGCAAACTGAAGCCTATATTAGACGCTCGTGTTACGAATATGATTTATTTTGACACGGTTCTTGAATATGCATACACCGCTCTGCTCGACGGCTTTATAGAATGTAGGAATGAACGAGGCCAGAATGGTCTAGAGCTGGATGCATATTTAAATGGTTTAGACTCTTCGAAATATCCCGAACTTTGGTACAAAGGACAGAGCAGAGCTCGCCTACACTGTTCACCATGAAGAGTTGTACCTCTATATAATGAACAGCTGTCGTTATGATTGGAGGATTATTTCAATTTCCGCTATGCAGTGTGAAGAAGAATTCACGATTGAAAAACACGAGTCGGTAAGAAAAAATCCTCGATTGGAAAGGAGTGTTTATAAACTTGTATTTAATAATGATGTGGTGGCTAACGACACCCTCTTTGTGCTTGCTTTTGATTGTATTCTATCCGTGTTTAAAGATAACTTGCCAACCGAATGTAAAGTGGGCACAAAAATAGTACTGAACGATATGAAGGCCATTTACATCGAGTATAGGAGCCCGTACACCTTGAGCAGTGAAATAATGTTAAATCGTATTTACTGCGTAGTGTAAAGCAATAATGGTATGACTGTAGACTCGATTACGTGCGAGTTTAGTGTTTTAGTTAAGCGCAGTAGAACATACAGTATTTTGATATATTTATTTTTAATATATTTAATTATTTAATATAACTGTGTGTATATATATATTTTTTTTCCTGTACTAATATGTTGATGATTATACTCCGTCGTTTTGTATATTATTTTTTATTTTTTATTATATATATATATATATATATTCCTCGTTCGTATTTCTTATATTATTGTTAATTTTTATTGCATGTATTCCTCGTTTGTATAGGGTTGTATATTTATTTTCTATATATTTCGTGAAATTGATTCCAATAATTCGTCTAAATAAACAGAATGATGTAATGGTGTTTTATTTAATTATTTTGGATGTGTATATATAAACGATATTATTATATATTTATATTTATACCAAATGGCTGGTTAGGCCTTCTAAACCGACTGACGGATTTCTAAGCCAACTGTCAAAAATATCTGACTAGCGCAATCTGGCAGCTGTAAAGCTAATTAATATATACACCTGTCTTCTAGGTCTTTTACGTCAACTGGCGGATTAAGCCAACTGACGGGCTAAGCCAACTGTCAAGAATATATGCTTTAATTAAATAAATAGCGCAATCCTGCAACTCACCCTTAATAATGTACACCTGAACAAGCCATTTACGCCTTCTAAGAAGCCTTCTCAGCCAACTGCCTGATTAGGATCTTATAAGACAGCGGGCGCTCGGATGAACTCTCATTATGTGTCGGGCAGGAGCCAGGCGAACACCCCTCTATCCTTCTTAGGTTAGGGCTTATGTTAGGTTTCCCTTTGTGGGGTGAGGCAGTCCCAACTTATCCCCCAAAGACCCTCCTCCTTTCTCTCCTTTTCTTAGGTTAGGTATACCCCTTTGGTGGGTGAAGCCATCCCAACTGCTCCCCCAAAGAGTTTAAGTGGACATCCCCAGGTTGCTGGGGGAGTTCCCCTTCATTGTAGCTGGGGGATAACCCCTCCCCATTGTTGCATACCCCCTCCCCCTTGTTGCATAGCCTCTTGCAACATTCCCCTCCCCCTTTGCACCATTGATCAACATTTGCAATTGCATTGCATTCTAACCTTTTGCGGTCATACTACTGCTGTGATTTTTGTGAAAATTGCACTTTTTCTGTATGAATTGGGATGACAGAAAAATATCCCTTGTGTCGAACGCTAAACAAATCACGGGCATCAAATTGTTTCCGTTCTCCTCCTGTCTCTCGTAGAATGTATCGAGATTGGAAACTCATTCACGGTATTTAAAGAAATGGAAAATACGAATACGGATGCGATAGAAAAGGAGAGAATAATGGGGGGAAAAAAAGAGGACCAAAATGTACCAAAGCAAAACGGTGTGGATGAGAGAGGAACAAAGGAAAATATAACACGGAAAGAAGACACAATTGTAAACAAACGAAAAGAAACACGTACAATCTTTGATATGGGAAAACTGTCTAACAAGAATAATGATAAAAGAACGACGAAAACTACAAACATAGAAAATAAACAGACGACAAGAACTAGAAACGTAGGATATGATAATAAAAACCCATTCTAATAGGCAGAGTTTATTTCCACAACAGTTTCGATGCCCACTGGCATCCTCTTCGGGTGGATACAGTTTCGTTTTTCTGTATCCACCCGAAGAGGATGCCAGTGGGCATCGAAACTGTTGTGGAAATAACTCTGTCTATTAGAGTGGGTTTTTATTATCATATTTTGACCTTCACATAGAAAAAAGTGAAGTTTTTTGCATTTATTAGAAACGTAGGAACTGTGAAAACTATAAGTTTTGTATTGACAAAAAAGAAATACAAATTGACAACAATAATATACTCGGAGTCGACAGAACAGTAAGGCGCAAAGCAGGATGTGCTATTTATACACGTGAAAAACATATGGCAGAAATGACTATAAGTACTTTAAACAATTACGTGGAATCAGTAGCAGTAAATGTTGAAAAATTAAATATGGTAGTAATTGTAATATATAGTCCCACAAACACACCAACTTCAAAATTCTCAGATAACATTGCAGAGGTTAGGAACTGAGTGAAAGATCTACACTCCCAAACCCCAAATATTTTTCTGTGTAGTGATTTTATTTTTCCATTTATGAAATATAAAAGGATAGAAAGAAATACATGCATAAACCAAGACAAGGGAGGAACATGGGAAGAGCAAGAATAGGCATAAATGCTGCTAGCTCCAGCTGATGAATTTATGTTAACACAAAAAATAACGGAAAATACAAAAAAAATACCTGCCTAGATTTGGTATTCACAAACAACAGCAATCTAATTGATAACATAGAATTATCCCTATCTACAATATCAGTTCACAACATTACTGAAATAACTAATATAAAAGCGACAGGAAAGGAAAGAACACGCACAAGAAGCAAATTCGAAATTTTTAATTTTCATTCCAAAGCTATAAACTGGGAGGTATTGCATCCAGCATGGAAGCAATAGACTGGAAAACCATCTTTAGGGTAAGACAACGAAAGAGATGCTAATTACCTTAGAGGAGAAGACGCTGAAAATTGTGGAAAGACATCTCCCAAAAATGCACAAAAGGGAAGAGGAGCAAGATCGAGAGACAGAAGACGTCAATGTTCCGCATTAAATTTAAGAAACTGCAAAGAGAACAACATTAGAAAAATATTAAACGATAAACTGCAGAGATTGTGTCATACAGGATCTAATTGAGAAACATACAGAGAAAGGAAAAGGTGACGTTATAGAGGCGATAAAAATTAACTCAAAGTACTTCTATGACTTTGTTAAAAGGAAGACGAAAAATCACGCGACTATCGGACCTTTGAAAATTGAAAGCAATATTTTATCCGATGATCTAAAAGATGATTTAAAAGATGGTCTTAAAGATGATCTAAAAGACGTATGAATCATCTTCCAGTATCCATCTTCCATATCCATCTTCCAGTATCCATCTTCCCAAAACTGGTAAACTTATATGCGATAGAAACGCGTCCTTTGAAGAAGAAATACGTACAAGGGGAAAGTATAACGGACTTCGACTTTACAACAGATTAAATTACAAAGCTACAGGGAAACTAAAAGCACACTCGGCGGCAGAACCGGAGAAATGGAATGCCACACTGATCAAAAACAGCAAGAATGCAATCGCTCAGCCCCTATATTGGATATGGAGACAATCACTAGACACGGGAGAAATACCGAGCATCCTGAAGAGAGCGAACATAGCTCCAACATACGAGTATAAAGGAGATCGATCCGAGGCCAAAAACTATACACCAGTGTCGCTCACATCTCATCTTACCAAAATATTTGAAAACTTTGTTGCTTTCAATGCCTCAAAAACTCATTTCCTTCATCTGTCTACTCGTCACAGTCTTCCATAAGATTATCCCCTTACCTTCAACAATACACAACTCAATCCTTCCTCTTCTCTTAACATCCTTGGCGTTTCCTTTTCTCGTGATCTTTCTTGGAAAGATCACATATACTCTTTTTCCTAAACAGCTTCTAAGATTGTTAGGTGTGCTCTACCGCCTCGCAGTTTCTTCACCCCTACTCAGTTGCTCTCTTTGTACATGGGTCTTCTCCTCCCCTGTATGGAATACGCTTCTCATGTGTCGGGTGGCTCAACCCACACAGCCGTACTTGACCCGGTGGAATCAAAGGCTTTTCGTCTCATCAGTTTCCCGCCTCTTACTGACTGCATTCAATCAGTCTCTCTTCACTGCAATCTTGCCTCACTCTCTCTCTACTTTCGCTATTATAACAGACCCTGCTCTTCTGAACTCTCTAACTGCATGCCTCCTCTTTTAAGGAGAGCACGCAGCACCACACTTTCTACACATTCTCATTCCTTTTCTGTCCAACTCTCAAACGCAAGGGTTAATCGGTATTTTCAATCTTTCATCTTTTCAACCAGTCACCTCTGGAACAATCTTCCTCACCCATCTTTCCCCCTGTCTTTGATCTCCAATCCTTTAAACGCAGTGTCCAGGTATCTTGAAAACCCCGGACCTTGAATTTGGCTCACTTCTTCTTCGATAGTGGAGGCGATTTGTGGCATTTGCCAACCCAAAGAATAAGTTCTCTACAAACAGACATGAACAGAATCTACAATTGGTCTGAAGGCAATAATATGAAGTTTAACACTGAGAATTGTACTATTAAGGTATGGAAGAAGGGATGACCTAAAATCCATGGAATACTATACCCCAAATGGACAGGAAATTATGAGAAATTCTAAAGCAAAAGATATAGGTGTAATGGTTGATGATGCGAAATTTGAAACCCAAAATAAAATAGAAAACAGAACAAAAAGAATAACTGGACAGATACTTAAAATCTTTAAACCATGGGTTCTCAACCCACTTACTTCCATTACCCACTTGGAACAGCACTGCTCACCCCATTACCCCATCCTAAACCTAAATTGGCCTTTAAATACAACCTAAATTTAGTATAAATGTGAATGTACATATAATTATAGGCCATAGGCCATTGGGGTTTGTGATTTGAAAACGAGACTTTTTATTTTTATTTACTTTTCCATTTTTTATATTTTTGGCGGGCTTCCATTATACCCTTGCATATCCCCAATTACCCCCTTGGGGTAATTACTCGACTGTTGAGAACCCCTACATTAAACGAAGGGATAAGAATATAATGATTTCTCTATTAAAAACACTTATCATACCCAAGTTGAAATACTGTTCGGTCTTAACATCCCCCTATATAAAAGAAGACATAACTCAACTAGAAGGGATTCAGAGAAGCTTCACAGCCAAGATCAATGGATGCAAAGAACTACTGTAAATTACTGGGAAAGGTTACGTGAATTAAACTTATATTTACTGGAAAGATGAAGAGAGAGGTGCAACATTATTTATACTTGGAAAATAATAGAGGAACTAGTCCCAAATCTTAATTTGAACCCTACAACCACAGAGACAAGAGTGGAAAGTAGAAAAGGAAGTGTGTCGCGTTCCAAAATTAAGGGCTTGAGAGGAAACATCCTCAACCCTAAAGGAAAATAGTCTTGTCGTGAGAGGACCAAGACTAAAGTACTATGTATTTTAACATAAAAAATAATTTATAAATTGTGTGTGTGTGTGAGGAAATATCGGTATTTAAAAGGTGGGACTAAAACGAAAGGTCGGAGGTCTCGAGGGACCATCGCTCAGTGATTTAATGTCGCGAAAGAAGGCACCCAAAACATTAAGGATTAAAAGAAATTAACTTGTATGAAGGTAGGATTTTAAATCTTTGAAGACTGCAGAAATGATAATATATAAAATATATGGATGGAAAATTTATGAAATCCCAGTGTGTCTTCTTCAAACTTAATACACGATTATCTCTTTTACTGTATTTAAAAATTAACTGCATTAAGTCCAAAATTATTGAGTTCTACTACAGTATAATGAATAAATAAATTAATAATTAATAATAAATGAAAAATAAATAAAAATACTCAGGTGCATATATATATATATATATATATATATATATATATATATATACTGTAATATATATATAAACATGAGTATTTTTATTTATATATTTATTTATATTTTTATATATTTTTTTATTTATATATATATATATATATATATATATATATATATATATATATATATGTATATATATATTTATATATATATTTTTATTTATTTATATATACAGGGTGTCCCATAAGTCCGGCATCATAGGAGAAATTCATATTTTTCTATTTCTACAAACCATAATTCATATGCTCGGGATGCCAATTTCCCGTCCACCATTCTGTTCAGTGACGAGGCTGTTTTTTATGGAAATGGTGAGGTAAATCGACAGAACACCCGCTACTAGTCTCAAAACAACCCTCACTGGTATACCTCTTCAAAGGAACAAGGTGTATCTCGGGTGATGGTATGGTGTGGCATTTGGAAGGATCGCATCATAAGCCCCCTCTTTTTCGATGAACATGTCACTGGAGGCACCTACCTACGTATGCTCAAGGAAGAAGCATTTTCCAGTGTCCTGACATCATTCACCGTGTACTTGCTGACTGGGTATCAGGTCTGAATTTGTGTATTGAAAACAATGGTGGACATATTGAACACGTTCTGTAAATAAAAGCTTTTGTTTAGCCTTTTTTTATTATTTTTCCTATGATGCCGGACTTATGGGACATCCTGTATAATTTTTTTATTTATACGTATAGACTATATATATATATATATAATATATATATATATAATATATAATATATATATATATATATATATATATTATATTATTTATATCTGTATTTATATTTATTGATAGATATATATATTTATATATTAATATATATATATATATTTATTTATTATATATATATAGTATATTATTTTTATATATATATATATATATATATATATATATATATATATATATATATATATACTGATATATATATATATATATTTTTATAGTTATTTTTATATATTTTATTTTTATTTATTTATATATATTTTTATATAGGTTCGCGTAACAGTAATTTTGCGTATAGTATGTCAGGGAAGGAGATAACAAGCGTAGAGCAGGAAAAAGATTTAGGAGTTCTAGTCACTGGTGATTTAAAAGTAGCGAAACAAAGTACAGCAGCGGTCACTAAAGCAAACAAAGTACAGCAGCGGTCACTAAAGCGAACAAAGTGCTAGGTTTTTCTTGCTCGGAATTTTTAGTACAAATCGCGCGATATTATTGTTCCTCTTTATAAATCATTAGTTAGACCCCATTTGAAGTACGCGATCCAATTTTGGAATCCGCATATGCGAAAAGATATAGACAAAATCGAAAGAGTTCAAAGACGAGCAAATAAGATATATATTTATTTATATATATTTATATATATATACATACACACACACACACACACACACACACATATATATATATATATATATATATTTTTTTTATTTATATGTATATTTATGTATATATATATATATATTTAGTTATTTATATACATACATATATATCTCTGTGGTGTAGTGGTTAGCGTTGCTGACTACGAATCTCTCGGCCACGGGTTCGAGACTCGGTGATGGCATCCGGCGCGCAGCAAAATCCAGCTCTTCATCCTTCCACACAATAAAGAAAGTGGTTGGTAGATAAATGGGTACCCTTGGTGGCCTAGTGGTTAAGACGCTGGGCTGCTGGTGGGGCTTGGTTCAGGTTCCACGTTAAACTGTAAGTCTAAGGTGGAGTGAAAAGCTTGACCTTCGTTAGAATGAACAATTCGGGCGGAAGCTAACCAAAGGCCAAAGGATATATATATATATATATATATTCACATTTATTTATATATATATATACACACAGAGGGTGTTTCAGGACGAAAGGTCAATACTTCGGGAGGTGATAGTATCGGTCATTGTGAGGAAAAAAGTTCATATGAACATGTGTCTAATTCTGAATGGTTACGGAGATAGAGCTGTTTGAATCTACAAATACAAAAGCATTGTTAATGGTAATCAAGAAAGAGAAACCAATTACTGTTTCTAACATTTAATGTTTAAACATTGGCATTTTGAATGGTATCAGATACAGAAATGACAAATTTGTTACAGTTTACAATACGTTTTCGAAAATCCCACCGTCAACCTCAATGCACTTTGCAACTCGTGTGCGAAGATCGCGTGTTGTTCGTCTGAGTTGATCTTGACGTTCCTTTATGGGGGCAGCAGCATCCAAAATGCGCGCGACCAATTCGTCTCGTGTATCCACCTTTCTTTTGTAAACTTGACTTCTCATCCACTCCCACAAACAATAATCTAACGGAGAGAGGTCTGGAGACCTTGGTGGCCATTGAATTGGACCACCGCGGCCGATCCATCGACCAGGGAAAGTTTGGTTTAGGTATTGCATCACCAGACGGGTAGAATGTGGAGGAGCTCCGTCATGCTGAAAGTACATACCAGCGCGTGTAGCCAAAGGAACATCCTCCAATAATCCTGGCAATTCATTTTGCAGAAATTCTAGGTAACTTTGTCCTGTAAGACGATTCTCTAAAGTAACAGGGCCAATCAGCTGATCATCGATGATACCGCACCACACATTGGCAGAGAAGCGATGTTGAAAATTTGTTTCCACAGTGGCATTTGGATTTTCGTCTGACCACTGATGAGAGTTACGAGTGTTGTTCATACCGTCACGGGTGAAAATAGCTTCATCGGTGAACAGTATTAATCGAAGCAATCGGCGATTAGCATTTACTCAATGACAAAATTCCAGTCGCATGGCAGCGTCTCCTGGTTGAAGATGTTGTACACGCTGTACATGATATGGATGCAAGCCTTTCTCACGTAATATTCGCCATATTCTTGTGTGTGGTACACCGAGACGTGTAGAAATTCTTCGTGAGCTAGTAGTAGGACTACGCTCTACCAACTGAAGAATGTTTTCCACTTCATCCACATCGTGTTGACCTTCACGTTCAGATGAAACATGACCGCTGGGAAGTGTACCAATCTCACTCAATGTGTTGAAAACCTTGGCAAACACTTCGATCCGGAATTCTGTGGTTCGAAAACTGTCGACGGTATTCTGCAACAGCAGCACTTCCATCGCAAAAACCGTAGACATACACCATATCTGCATATTCGGCATGTGTGAAGGTGTGTCGCATTCTTAACACTGCTTCAAGCACCAAAGAATGTCACTCACAACAGTCAGCTGTCGATTGACTTATGTTACATGCTTATATTACAGCTTACATGGTTCAAGGTTATAGGGGAGGGAAGGGGGAGGAAGAGCTGCGCGCGCATCAGATTCAAACAGCTCTATCTCCGTAACCACTCAGAATTAGACACATGTTCATATGAACTTTTTTCTCACAATGACCGATATATACTATCACCTCCCGAAGTATATATATATATATATATGGGATGAATTTCACAATTAAACACTTGAAATGAATGAATGCTACCGCACTGTTATTGAAATTGTTTTTAAAATGAATAAATGCACATTCTAGAATATTTCTTTCTATTATATCTCTGTTTTCAACAAGCGCTTTAGAACTATCCCACTTGATGCTATGATTACATCTATACATATGGTTAAACAAAGTATTGGAATTATTAGCTGTTCTACACGCATATTTATGCTGTTTTACCCTAATATCTAACGTTTTACCCGTTTGGCCTATATACACTGAGTTACATTGTGTACATCCAATCAAATACACACAACCAACAACATTTTCAGGGCTATTCTTTATTAGGCATGATTTAACAGTATTATTATACTTAAAGACTACATTGATGCCAATTGCTTTAAGTAAAGTGGAGAGATATTGAAAATTAACATGGTAAGGTAGACTAAGGATATTTTTACGCTCAAATTCCTTTGCAGTTACATTATTATAATACATATTCTTGGCTTTCCTAAGACAGTTATCTAAAAATGAGATAGGATAATATAATTTAGTACCAATATTCATGATATTGCATAACTCGGAATCTAAAAATTCAGGACTGACAACTCTCAATGCTCATAGAAACATAGCAGAGAAAATAGAGGATTTAATCGAGGGATGATGGTCAGAATAAAAATGCACATAAGAGTTATTATTAGTAGGCTTGCGATAGATTTCAAATTTGAACTGATTAGAGCATCTCCAAATTGTTAGATCCAGGAAAGATAGGCTTCCATCATTTTCTTTTTCAGCTGTGAACTTAATAGATGGGACTAAATTGTTGAGCCTACCAAGAAATAAGTCAACATCCAAATTATTAGGCGAAAGGCATAAAATATCATCTATATACTTGTACCAAACCAGGTTAAAATTAACAATCGAAGGCAAAATTCTACTTTTAAAAAAATTCATATATAAATTAGCTAGTACAGGTGAAAGGGGATTTCCCATCGCCAATCCAAACAACATAGCATAAAACTTATTTTCAAACAGAAATTTACAATCTTTGATGCAAAGCCTAATTAACTCAATAAGAGTATTGTGTTGAACAGGGTAAGAAAATTCAGAGATCTTATCTTTTAAAAAATCAAGTAGGTCATCAACAGGGACTTTTGTGAATAACGAGCATACATCAAAGCTTACCAATTTGAAATTAGGGTCATTTGGAAACTTCAGTTTGTCAATAAGATCCATGCTATTTACAATATGTGACTTAGAAATACCGGGTGTCTCAAAATAGATGGAACCCATTGACATGATAATAATTTATTACTCAGAAAATAAACTCCAAAAAGGATTACAGTTCCTGGAAGCTGATATGATAACAATTAAAAACTGAAGATTTGAGGTCTCTAGATCAAAGGATACATTTATTAGAGCACATGTTCCAAATGACCGCCGTTGCGCTGCAGACACACTTGAAGCCGACGAGCGAAGTTGTCAATCACCCTGACACCCTGCACAGAGTGCAAGGGCCTCTGAAGCACCTCGTCTGGGGCTTGTGTGCCCCAGAACACATTGTTCTTGCTATTGACATACCCACTGAGCAAGAAGTGTGCTTCGTCGCTGAACCAAACATCATCAAGAAAGTCAGGATCCTCTTCGATCTTGTTCTCGAACCACCGGCACATCACAACACGTTTCGCCATGTCAGCTGGTGTGAGTTTATGCTTGATCTGGATCCTGTATGGTACAGCTGAAGATCCTTGATCAAGATTCTTTGCACTGACGCACGTGAAAGACCCAGATCTTGGCAACGTCTTCGGATTGACTTTTTCGGACTCCTTCCGACAGAATCTCTCACCGCATTCACATTGTCAGGAGATCTTGCAGTCACCTTCCTGCCAGATCTGGGTGTTTCTGCTTTCTTGTTGAGATTGTTTACTGATCCTGTGGCTTGAAATTGTGTGCCCAAGATAAATTTGGCTTTTCTGGGGATAATTGTTGAAGTTGAACTTCCTGCGAAATTTCGCTTGCACAGTTTTGAATGATTTCGTCTCCAAATAAGTAGTGACGCAAAAAAATTTTTTCCTCCTTTGTCCAAGGCATTTTGATTGATAATTATTAGTTGTTATCGTCTCCTCTCTTCAAATCTGAAAAAATAGAACGAGAACATTAATATTGGCAGAATTGTTAGCAGTGACATGGGTTGCATGTATATTGAGACACTCTGTAGAACCAACTAACGGCTTTAATAAACCAACTAACCATTTAGATAGCTTATAGGTTACGGAGCCTACTGAGCTAACAATAAGCCTCATGGGATTATTAAATTTGTGTGTTTTTACTAAGCCGTACAGATATAGTGACGGATTGATACTAAGAAACTGCTGCGAAAGCCCATTAGAGTTATTTTTTAATATTTCTCTTAATTTTCTGTTAAACATTTTATTAACATCCTCCAATGGGTCTCTATTTAGAGGTTTGTACGTGTCGCGATCACTCAATAACGTATTCATAAATAAATAAAAATTGTGGGAGGAGCATACACATTTGTAAGGAAAAACTACCAATTTTAGCACTTTGCCCGAATTCAACACAAGCTCAAATAGATTGTTTACAACCAATTTTATAGATAATGCCTAAATGATACACAGGTCACAAAAAAGAAAAATAAATAAATAAAAATAAAGATATAAAAATAATAAAAAAATTGAAAAATAAAAATTGTAAGAGGAGCATACAAATTTATAAGGGAGCATTGTCAAAGGTTTAGCACTCTGCCCTTCTTGTTTAAATCCGTTCTGAACGAATTCAAAAGTTGAAAAAGACCTTTACTCATGTTCAAGTTATTTGTAAGTTGAATAATAGCAGACTCAAGAATATTTCTATTAACAATGTTGCTAGAGTGAAACAAAACTGAAACATTATTCCAATCAATACAATGAGATAACTCTGACAAATGGACAAAACGGGCACTGGACGACTGTCCCGTTCTAACGGAATACTGTTTTACACGCGTGTGCAAATCCTTTCCCGTCTGACCAATGTAAAAGGAATCACATTGTTTACACACAATTTTATAGATAATGCCTGAATTATTGGTAGGGCTATTTTTGACTGATATTTTTCACAATATTGTTATGTGAAAATGCTACATTAATATCCAAAAGTTTAAGTACATTAGCGATGCCAAAAAGCCCGTGAAAAATGGAAGTACTAAAATATTCTTTGACAAAGTGCGAGTGTTATTATTCACACGACAGAAAGTTCGTTTTGCCTTGTTAAGACAAGATTCCATAAACGCTTTATTTGCAATCAAATGCTTAGGCAAGAGAGAATGTATACAAAACATTCCAATACAGTTGATTTTTTCCAATTCGGCATCAATGTATTCCGGACTGGGGATCCTAAGAGTGTGGAGAAACATTGAAGAAAATATGGCCTTCTTAATGGGGGTGTCAGGTCCAAAGTAAAAGTGTGCGTAGGACAAATTGTTTTTTCCATAGATACTAACTTAAAAAGTGGGCTTTCCCTATGTACACGCACATCCAAAAACATGGATTTATTTATAAATATATATATATATATATTATTTAAATATATATATATATATATATATATATATATATATATATATATATATATATATATATATATATATATATACCTATATATATATATATATTTTTTATTTATACATATATATATTATTTATTTATATATATTTATATATTTATATACAGGGTGATTCAGCAAAGAGTACATTAAATTGGAGGATGAAATCCTTGGATAATTCTAAACCACAATGTCTCTAAGGTAAAATGTTAGATTCTGCATGGTTTCCATGTTACAATACATTTAAGATGTTGTATTAATGAGAGTGAATATGAAGTGAAACCCCCGTAGATTTTTGTAATCATTTATTCACAGATCTCTACAGTGTGACCCCTCTTTGTTACAACCTAAAGGAAATGTTCAAAGTTGCCTCCTTCTGCCTCAATGCAGGCCTATACACGTCGTACCAGTGAATGTCTGACGCGTTCCAGAATGCCTGGACTATGTTTAATTTGCTCGCACCTGTCACGAACACGTGGCCATAATTCCTCTCTTGTTTGAACCTCTGTATCATACACCAACGTCTTTAAGTGGCCCCACAGGTAGAAATCCAAAGGGTTAAGATCTAGGGAGCGGGGTGGCCAGGGAACGGGGCCACCACGCCCTATCCACCTGTTGGGATAAACAGTATCCAGATATTCCCTTGATGCTCGGGCAAAATGTTCTCTTCTGGAACGCGTCAGACATTCAGTGGTACGACGTGTACAGGCCTGCATTGAGGCAGAAGGGGGCAACTTTGAACATTTCCTTTAGGTTGTAACAAAGAGGGGTCACACTGTAGAGATCTGTGAATAAATGATTACAAAAACGTACGGGGGTTTACTTCATATTCACTCTCCATTAATACACATCTTAAATGTATTGTAACATGGAAAACTATGCAGAATCTGATATTTTACCATAGAGACATTGTGGTTTAGAATTATCCAAGGATTTCATCCTCCAATTTAATGTACTCTTTGCTGAATCATCCTGTGTATATATATTTAATTATTTATATATGTATATTATTTATTTATATATATATATTTATTTATTTATATATATATCTATATATATATATATAAATTATATATATATATATATATATATGATGAATAAAACCACGAAGGAAAAAGAAACACAAAGGGGTGCTCAAGCGCTTTCGTCTAATGACATCCTCAGGAACACTGGAGTGAAAGGACAGATCAAGGCAATATATAGGTTACAAAAATAAACATACATACATACACATTCACATATATATACATATATATATATATACATATATATATATATATATAAATATATACATATATATAGTAAGCATAGAAAAAAATTGTGGGAGGAGCCAACATTTATATGGTCACAGAAGAATAAAGAAATAAAAATAAATATAAATATAAATTGAGAAAAAAAAAATTAATTACAAAATAGTGCCTTAGTGATATATATGTCACAGCCTAAATAATCATAAAGAAATAAACAGGCAAATAAAAAAAAACCCATAAATACATATACATACATATATATATATATATACATATATATACACATATATATATATTATATATATATATATAAAGACACTTTTAGCACTTTGGCCGACCTTCCATATAAATTCAAATGGCTTTTTTATGGAACAGGTCACAAAAGAATAAAGAATAAAAATAAATATAATATTGTAAGTAGAGTCTACCAATTCAAGCTCAAGAGGGAGGTTTTACAATCGATTTAATAGATGCTGCCAAAATGATATATATGTCACATTATTAAAAAATAAAAATTGAAAGATAAATTTTAAGAGAGGCACACCAATTTATAAGGGAAAAAATTACCACATATGCATATTATAGTCACAAACGAATACAAAAGTACAAATAAATATAAATTGGAAAACAAAATGATCCCTAGATGATATATAAAGAACAATAAAATATATATACAACCTATTTACGGTATATATACGAAATATAAACGCAATATATACAGAATATATATATATATATATATATATGCATAAGGGAAAAAAAATTACCAAATTTGTTTTTATAATTATTGTCTGAGAAAACGGTAGGTCGCAAAAGAATAAAGAAATAAAAATAATATAACTTGAAAAAATTACAAATAATACACGTACACATATATACCCGCATACCCAAATATATATATACATATACACACATATATACAAACACACACCACACACACACACATATATATATATATATATATATATACAAGCTTGACCTTCACGAAATGAGAAATCATCCCGCAGAACCTTTGTGAGGTTGTAAGGTAAGGTAAGGTACATACACATATACATATATATATATATATATTTAACTGCATACATACATACATACATACATATACACACATACATACATACATATACACACATATACATACAAACACATTTAACTGCAATGACCACACACATACGCACATACACATACATACATACACATACACTCATACAGCAAAAAATTGAAAAATAAAATTGTAAGGGAAACAACCGACAAAAACAAATTTTTTACCAAAGATTTAACAACCTGCCCTTTTTGTTTAAATCCATTCTGAAGGAATTCAGAGCAACGGGATCAAGTTGAAACAGACCTTTACTCATGTTAAGGTTATTTGTAAGTTGAATTATAGCCGACTCAAGAATATTTCTATTAACAATGTTGCTAGAGTGAAACAAAACTGAAACATTATTCCAATCAATACAATGGGATAACTCTGACAAATGGACAAAAAGGGCACTGGACAACTGTCCCGTTCTAACGGAATATTGATGCTGTTTTACACGCGTTTGCAAATCCTTTCCCGTCTGACCTATGTAAAAGGAATCACATTGCTTACACCCAATTTTATAGATAATGCCTAAATTATTGGTAGGGCTATTTTTTACTATGATGTTTTTCACAATATTGTTATATGAAAAAACTACACTGATATCCAAAAGTTTAAGTACATTAGCAATGCCTAAGAAGCCCGGGAAAAATGGAAGTACTAAAATATTCTTTGACAAGGTGCGAGTGTTATTATTCACACGATAGAAGGTTCGTTTAGCCTTATTAAGACAAGATTCCATGAACGCAGATGGGTAACACAACTCACTTCCAATACCGTTGATATTTTCCAATTCGGCATCGATGTATTCAGGACTGGCGATCCTAAGAGCGCGGAGAAACATTGAGGAAAATATGGCCTTTTTAATAGGGGTGTCATGTCCAGAGTAAAAGTGTACGTAGGACAAATTGTTTGTTTTTTTCCGATATATACTAAACTTAAAACCCGGGCTATCCCTATGAACACGCACATCCAAAAACGGGATTGAGTTGTCTTGTTCCACTTCTAAAGTAAATTTAATGGAGGGGACTTGGTCATTTAACTGAAGGAGGAAGTCATCCAGGTCACGATTCATGGGCCAGATACACAAAATATCGTCGACGTACCGCAACCAAGGGATGCCAACCCCCAGGATTCTCGGAATGTAAGTAATTTCAAAAAACTCCATATATATTGGAGAGAAGGGGCGACAAAGGGTTGCCCATGGCCATCCCAAAAACTTGTTGATAATGCTCACCATTGAAAGTGAATTTACAATCCTTGATACAAAGCTTAATAAGCTCCAAAACAGTGTGTGCAGGTAATGGTAAATCATAATTATGTAATTCTCTGGCGAGAAAGTCAAGCATATCATCAATCGGAACTTTTGTGAACAATGAACAAACGTCGAAACTGATCAATCTATCGTTGGTATTAATGCGAACATTATTCAATTTTTCAGTGAGATCCATGGAATTTTTTACGTGTGAATCAGAGACAGTTCCAAGAATGGGGGACAAAACATTAACAAGCCATTTGGAGAGTTTATAGGTAATAGAGCCCACCGAGCTAATAATAGGGCGCATAGGGTTACCCGGTTTGTGGGTTTTAATAAGACCATAAAGATAAGGCAAAGCAGGTGAAGTGGACAAAAAAAGGGGAATTAAATCCTTATGATCTTTGAGAATGCGTTTCAAGCCACTATTGAAAGATTTGATGACATCATCCTGTGGGTTCTTCCTAAGTTTCACGTATGTGGCGGGGTCCTCAAGCAGCTCATTCATCTTTCCAATGTAATCCACTTTGTCCATAATGACTAAGGTGTTAGCCTTGTCTGCTTTAGTAATATGGAGCTCACTATCTTTTTTTAATTGTGAAAGGCTATTGCGGAAACGTTTAGGAAAGTTATCTTCGTAAGAAATATTCGCAGCACCATAGACCAGGCCTTTAACTATGTTAACTAAAAACTGAGGAAGGTTACACTGTTTTTCAAAACGAGCAAGACTATGACAAATTTGTAAAGCAGTAGGTTTTTTAACAATATAAAAGGACATACCAAATCCAAGGGCACTTTTTGCATCGTCCTAATGTTTTTCGAAGAAAGGTTCAAAACACACTTTGAGCTTGCTTTTTACTCCACTGACTATTTCGAATGAGACTTTTAATTTTGCGATCCAAAATGTTTCGAAGTGAAGAAGTTCTCCGACGCAACTCGTTGTAAATTTCATCAAACAAAGGTTGGATCCACGGTTGGGAATAACAGTCAAAACATTACGTTTGGCAATGCCTAAATTTTTGAAGGTGGACCACTCATTTTGTCTGGTGACTTCAATATGTTTCTTTAAATTACTCTGCTAAGTTGTTGAACGGATGGTCGTCCATTTCTCTGAGGCGAATCGGAAGGAGGGACTTGGGAAGGACCTGCTCCTCCAGACAATTAGTAAGAAACTTCCGTCGGATCCGAATTGCATGCCCCTTCATTAATGTAGAAGCAAACACCGACACAAACGGGGACAATAGAGGGAACAGCAAGGCGAAGGAACGCGTGGTGTTCATTATATGAAAAATTATTTCACGAAAGTGACACGTGAAAAGTATTTATGATGAATAAAACCACGAAGGAAAAAGAAACACAAAGGGGTGCTCAAGCGCTTTCGTCTAATGACATCCTCAGGAACACTGGAGTGAAATGACCAAGTCCCCTCCATTAAATTTACTTTAGAAGTGGAACAAGACAACTCAATCCCGTTTTTGGATGTGCGTGTTCATAGGGATAGCCCGGGTTTTAAGTTTAGTATATATCGGAAAAAAACAAACAATTTGTCCTACGTACACTTTTACTCTGGACATGACACCCCTATTAAAAAGGCCATATTTTCCTCAATGTTTCTCCGCGCTCTTAGGATCGCCAGTCCTGAATACATCGATGCCGAATTGGAAAATATCAACGGTATTGGAAGTGAGTTGTGTTACCCATCTGCGTTCATGGAATCTTGTCTTAATAAGGCTAAACGAACCTTCTATCGTGTGAATAATAACACTCGCACCTTGTCAAAGAATATTTTAGTACTTCCATTTTTCCCGGGCTTCTTAGGCATTGCTAATGTACTTAAACTTTTGGATATCAGTGTAGTTTTTTCATATAACAATATTGTGAAAAACATCATAGTAAAAAATAGCCCTACCAATAATTTAGGCATTATCTATAAAATTGGGTGTAAGCAATGTGATTCCTTTTACATAGGTCAGACGGGAAAGGATTTGCAAACGCGTGTAAAACAGCATCAATATTCCGTTAGAACGGGACAGTTGTCCAGTGCCCTTTTTGTCCATTTGTCAGAGTTATCCCATTGTATTGATTGGAATAATGTTTCAGTTTTGTTTCACTCTAGCAACATTGTTAATAGAAATATTCTTGAGTCGGCTATAATTCAACTTACAAATAACCTTAACATGAGTAAAGGTCTGTTTCAACTTGATCCCGTTGCTCTGAATTCCTTCAGAATGGATTTAAACAAAAAGGGCAGGTTGTTAAATCTTTGGTAAAAAATTTGTTTTTGTCTGTTGTTTCCCTTACAATTTTATTTTTCAATTTTTTGCTGTATGAGTGTATGTGTATGTATGTATGTGTATGTGCGTATGTGTGTGGTCATTGCAGTTAAATGTGTTTGTATGTATATGTGTGTATATGTATGTATGTATGTGTGTATATGTATGTATGTATGTATGTATGCAGTTAAATATATATATATATATATGTATATGTGTATGTACCTTACCTTACCTTACAACCTCACAAAGGTTCTGCGGGATGATTTCTCATTTCGTGAAGGTCAAGCTTGTATATATATATATATATATATGTGTGTGTGTGTGTGTGTGTGTGTTTGTATATATGTGTGTATATGTATATATATATTTGGGTATGCGGGTATATATGTGTACGTGTATTATTTGTAATTTTTTCAAGTTATATTTATTTTTATTTCTTTATTCTTTTGCGACCTACCGTTTTCTCAGACAATAATTATAAAAACAAATTTGGTAATTTTTTTTCCCTTATGCATATATATATATATATATATATTCTGTATATATTGCGTTTATATTTCGTATATATACCGTAAATATGTTGTATATATATTTTATTGTTCTTTATATATCATCTAGGGATCATTTTGTTTTCCAATTTATATTTATTGTACTTTTGTATTCGTTTGTGACTATAATATGCATATGTGGTAATTTTTCCCTTATAAATTGGTGTGCCTCTCTTAAAATTTATCTTTCAATTTTTATTTTTTAATAATGTGACATATATATCAATTTGGCAGCATCTATTAAATCGATTGTAAAACCTCCCTCTTGAGCTTGAATTGGTAGACTCCACTTACAATATTTATATTTATTTTTATTTCTTTATTCTTTTGTGACCTGTTCCATAAAAAAGCCATTTGAATTTATATGGAAGGTCGGCCAAAGTGCTAAAAGTGTCTTTATATATATATATATATATATATATATGTGTATATATATGTATATATATATATATATGTATGTATATGTATTTATGGGTTTTTTTTATTTGCCTGTTTATTTCTTTATGATTATTTAGGCTGTGACATATATATCACTAAGGCACTATTTTGTAATTAATTTTTTCTCAATTTATATTTATATTTATTTTTATTTCTTTATTCTTCTGTGACCATATAAATGTTGGCTCCTCCCACAATTTTTTTCTATGCTTACTATATATATGTATATATTTATATATATATATATATATATGTATATATATATATGTATATATATGTGAATGTGTATGTATGTATGTTTATTTTTGTAACCTATATATTGCCTTGATCTGTCCTTTCACTCCAGTGTTCCTGAGGATGTCATTAGACGAAAGCGCTTGAGCACCCCTTTGTGTTTCTTTTTCCTTCGTGGTTTTATTCATCATAAATACTTTTCACGTGTCACTTTCGTGAAATAATTTTTCATATAATGAACACCACGCGTTCCTTCGCCTTGCTGTTCCCTCTATTGTCCCCGTTTGTGTCGGTGTTTGCTTCTACATTAATGAAGGGGCATGCAATTCGGATCCGACGGAAGTTTCTTACTAATTGTCTGGAGGAGCAGGTCCTTCCCAAGTCCCTCCTTCCGATTCGCCTCAGAGAAATGGACGACCATCCGTTCAACAACTTTAGCAGAGTAATTTTAAAGAAACATATTGAAGTCACCAGACAAAATGAGTGGTCCACCTTCAAAAATTTAGGCATTGCCAAACGTAATGTTTTGACTGTTATTCCCCAACCGTGGATCCAACCTTTGTTTGATGAAATTTACAACGAGTTGCGTCGGAGAACTTCTTCACTTCGAAACATTTTGGATCGCAAAATTAAAAGTCTCATTCGAAATAGTCAGTGGAGTAAAAAAGCAAGCTCAAAGTGTGTTTTGAACCTTTCTTCGAAAAACATTAGTGACGATGCAAAAAGTGCCCTTGGATTTGGTATGTCCTTTTATATTGTTAAAAAACCTACTGCTTTACAAATTTGTCATAGTCTTGCTCGTTTTGAAAAACAGTGTAACCTTCCTCAGTTTTTAGTTAACATAGTTAAAGGCCTGGTCTATGGTGCTGCGAATATTTCTTACGAAGATAACTTTCCTAAACGTTTCCGCAATAGCCTTTCACAATTAAAAAAAGATAGTGAGCTCCATATTACTAAAGCAGACAAGGCTAACACCTTAGTCATTATGGACAAAGTGGATTACATTGGAAAGATGAATGAGCTGCTTCAGGACCCCGCCACATACGTGAAACTTAGGAAGAACCCACAGGATGATGTCATCAAATCTTTCAATAGTGGCTTGAAACGCATTCTCAAAGATCATAAGGATTTAATTCCCCTTTTTTTGTCCACTTCACCTGCTTTGCCTTATCTTTATGGTCTTATTAAAACCCACAAACCGGGTAACCCTATGCGCCCTATTATTAGCTCGGTGGGCTCTATTACCTATAAACTCTCCAAATGGCTTGTTAATGTTTTGTCCCCCATTCTTGGAACTGTCTCTGATTCACACGTAAAAAATTCCATGGATCTCACTGAAAAATTGAATAATGTTCGCATTAATACCAACGATAGATTGATCAGTTTCGACGTTTGTTCATTGTTCACAAAAGTTCCGATTGATGATATGCTTGACTTTCTCGCCAGAGAATTACATAATTATGATTTACCATTACCTGCACACACTGTTTTGGAGCTTATTAAGCTTTGTATCAAGGATTGTAAATTCACTTTCAATGGCGAGCATTATCAACAAGTTTTTGGGATGGCCATGGGCAACCCTTTGTCGCCCCTTCTCTCCAATATTTATATGGAGTTTTTTGAAATTACTTACATTCCGAGAATCCTGGGGGTTGGCATCCCTTGGTTGCGGTACGTCGACGATATTTTGTGTATCTGGCCCATGAATCGTGACCTGGATGACTTCCTCCTTCAGTTAAATGACCAAGTCCCCTCCATTAAATTTACTTTAGAAGTGGAACAAGACAACTCAATCCCGTTTTTGGATGTGCGTGTTCATAGGGATAGCCCGGGTTTTAAGTTTAGTATATATCGGAAAAAACAAAAATTTGTCCTACGTACACTTTTACTCTGGACATGACACCCCTATTAAAAAGGCCATATTTTCCTCAATGTTTCTCCGCGCTCTTAGGATCGCCAGTCCTGAATACATCGATGCCGAATTGGAAAATATCAACGGTATTGGAAGTGAGTTGTGTTACCCATCTGCGTTCATGGAATCTTGTCTTAATAAGGCTAAACGAACCTTCTATCGTGTGAATAATAACACTCGCACCTTGTCAAAGAATATTTTAGTACTTCCATTTTTCCCGGGCTTCTTAGGCATTGCTAATGTACTTAAACTTTTGGATATCAGTGTAGTTTTTTCATATAACAATATTGTGAAAAACATCATAGTAAAAAATAGCCCTACCAATAATTTAGGCATTATCTATAAAATTGGGTGTAAGCAATGTGATTCCTTTTACATAGGTCAGACGGGAAAGGATTTGCAAACGCGTGTAAAACAGCATCAATATTCCGTTAGAACGGGACAGTTGTCCAGTGCCCTTTTTGTCCATTTGTCAGAGTTATCCCATTGTATTGATTGGAATAATGTTTCAGTTTTGTTTCACTCTAGCAACATTGTTAATAGAAATATTCTTGAGTCGGCTATAATTCAACTTACAAATAACCTTAACATGAGTAAAGGTCTGTTTCAACTTGATCCCGTTGCTCTGAATTCCTTCAGAATGGATTTAAACAAAAAGGGCAGGTTGTTAAATCTTTGGTAAAAAATTTGTTTTTGTCTGTTGTTTCCCTTACAATTTTATTTTTCAATTTTTTGCTGTATGAGTGTATGTGTATGTATGTGTATGTGCGTATGTGTGTGGTCATTGCAGTTAAATGTGTTTGTATGTATATGTGTGTATATGTATGTATGTATGTGTGTATATGTATGTATGTATGTATGTATGCAGTTAATATATATATATATATATGTATATGTGTATGTACCTTACCTTACCTTACAACCTCACAAAGGTTCTGCGGGATGATTTCTCATTTCGTGAAGGTCAAGCTTGTATATATATATATATATATATGTGTGTGTGTGTGTGTGTGTGTTTGTATATATGTGTGTATATGTATATATATATTTGGGTATGCGGGTATATATGTGTACGTGTATTATTTGTAATTTTTTCAAGTTATATTTATTTTTATTTCTTTATTCTTTTGCGACCTACCGTTTTCTCAGACAATAATTATAAAAACAAATTTGGTAATTTTTTTTCCCTTATGCATATATATATATATATATATATTCTGTATATATTGCGTTTATATTTCGTATATATACCGTAAATATGTTGTATATATATTTTATTGTTCTTTATATATCATCTAGGGATCATTTTGTTTTCCAATTTATATTTATTTGTACTTTTGTATTCGTTTGTGACTATAATATGCATATGTGGTAATTTTTCCCTTATAAATTGGTGTGCCTCTCTTAAAATTTATCTTTCAATTTTTATTTTTTAATAATGTGACATATATATCAATTTGGCAGCATCTATTAAATCGATTGTAAAACCTCCCTCTTGAGCTTGAATTGGTAGACTCCACTTACAATATTTATATTTATTTTTATTTCTTTATTCTTTTGTGACCTGTTCCATAAAAAAGCCATTTGAATTTATATGGAAGGTCGGCCAAAGTGCTAAAAGTGTCTTTATATATATATATATATATATATATATGTGTATATATATGTATATATATATATATATAT